>JAEOAD010001845.1:5797500-6007500 GCA_036365145.1 Orientallactaga sibirica
TTAGTCCCAGCACTCGGGAGGTAGATGTAGGAGGATCTCCATGAGTTCAAGACCACCCTGAGAGTACAGAGTGAATTCCAGGTCAGCCTGGGCTAGTGTGAAACTCTACCTCGAAAAACAAAAAAAAAAAAAAAAAAAAAAAAAAAAGCAAGAATGGCGATTATCATAGATTATCCATGCAGACTTAATCAAATCACACGGAAATATTAAAAGTTCTTTCTATGTAGCCTCTAAAGGACCTCAGCCCCACCACGCCCTGCCAAGAAGCCGAACAAGCCGGGAATGCAACTCTCCTTGGCTCCAGAGCCAGACACACCCACCCTGCTTCTGCTCAGTGAGCCTGTCACAGGCCTGATGTGTGCAGGTGTCCTGTGTGTGCACATGCACAGGGCAGACAAGAACACGGGATTCTTGCTTGCTCCACTTAGTTTCCTTGAGATAGAAAAGCACACCGAACCAAGAGTTAATGTGTTTGGTCAGACTGTATGACAGGTGAAGCCCAGAGATTGTCCTGTCTCTAACTTCTTCCAGGACTGGGGTCGCAGCATGCACAGCCACACCGGCCAGCCGCTGACAAGCATGCTGGGGATGGAGCTCAGAAGAGCTCAAACCCTCTCGTGTCCTCGGGGATGCATGGTGAGCACTCTAACCCACTGAGCTGTATTGCAGGACCCGATACTATGTCTTCTCTTTTTCTTCTCTGATTAGGATGGCTTAAGGTTAATCAATTTTGTTGATCTTTTAAAACTGATCTGGTTTGATTGTACTTTTTTGTGTGTGATTTTTGTTATTGGTGGTGGTGGTGTCTTAGTACAACCAGGAATGGCCACTAGCTGCCCTACCAGTAGGAATTCATGCAGATAGTGCACACATATGGAGAGAGAGGACAGTTCCTCTCGTGCGGATGACCATCATGATACAGAGGGACTACCACTTTTCTCGTGTGGATGACCATCATGATGGAGAGGGAGGACCTGTGCATTTCCAGTTCATGACCACTTTCTGTTTTCTGTTTGTTTTTGTTATTTTCCTCCTCTGTTTATATAAATTACTTTTCCTTCATTCTCCCATCATCATTTAATGCTTTGACCGACTTATTTGTTGGGATCTCCCTTGTTTTTAATATGAATCTTTCCTGCTATAATTTTCCCTCAAAGCATGACTTTATATGCATTAAATGTTAGATTAACATTTTAAACTTTTTCCTTTAAAAGCATATTTTATTTTAACATGGTACTGCTGCTTTTGCATGTAGGTTATTTAAAACATGTTGCTGGAGCTGCAGAGATAGCTTAGCAGTTAAGGCACTTGCCTGTGAAGCCTAAGGACCCAGGTCCGATTCCCCAGAACCCACATAAGCCAGTTGCACATGGTGGTGCATGTCTCTGGAGTTCTTTTACAGTGGCAAGAATCCTTGGTGCACCCATTCTGTCACTCGCTCTCTCTTTCCCTCTAATAAATAAAAACAAAATAAATTAAAGAAATATTGCTTATTTTCTCAATGGGAAGGCAGCATGCACATAGTAGATTTTGCCTTCCAGTTTCATTCTTCATAGAGCAATCACCGTTCACTAACCGACAATGTCAGTGCCACGTAAGCCAATTCCATACAAATAAAAATCTCAATGTTCAATGAGACTCCCCATAAAATGTTTAATTTCCTTCTCAGCTTTTTCTCTCGCGCTATGTTCCAAAGAAAATCCATCCTGAGTGCAGAGCCCTGACCAGTTCTTGAGGCAGATTTATTTTTCCAGAACCTTTTGAATCAAGCTGAAGGATTTTTTTCTGGTTTTCGTCACATCTTTCTAAATAATTATTTTTGCCAAGTTCCCTTGTCTTACATACTTTTGGATATTCTGGATTCTTTCATACAATATGAAGTCAAAGTGGGTTAGATAGCTAAAGGGGCCTATTGTTTTTGATCTTGGCTTGACTTGCAAAGTCATGCCCATTCCCTCAAGAGGATGCTGTGGGTCTAAGTCTGCAAAACTTCCTCTTGCCTGAACTAGACTCAGAAAAACTGTTCCAGTACAATTGGAAGATCCAAGGCAAAGGGGAGTGATTTTTCAAAAATCACTAATAATTTTTTTAAAGCACTTGACAAGAATAGTCAGTGATATACAAAAAAAAAAAAAAAAAAAAAGCTCTAGAATCCTTCTACCTGCCTTGGGGGACAGAGAGACAAAAACAGACATGCAAATCAGAGAGCGTGTGACAGACACCACGAGTGACTCGGCACAGGGCTGCACGTCTCTATCTGTCTCTGTATCTCCCTCTGCAGCTAGATCGCTCTATACACAAAGGGCACACAGCAACGTTCTGAAAGAACTTCTTCCTGTGAGGGAATGAGAAAAAAAGAACGAGAGAATGCTTCTCAGACAAAGTGCTTTCAAATTCGCCGTCGCTCCGGGGGCCTTGAAGGATCTAGCTTAAGAGAGCGAGCTAAGCTCCTGACAGAGTGCAAGGAGAGGTTGTGAGCCGAGGATCAGCGCGTTGTCAGCTGAGATGCTCTCTCTGGAAAGCACAGTCATGAAAGGAAAAACGCCTGGCACAGAGAGGAGGGCCCCTCTCAGCGTCTTTTAATGAAGAATATATCCAAGAAGTGAACCATCACAGGGCACAGAGTGGCACAAACCTTTCCTTAGTGACAGACTTCCAGGTGATGTGCGGAACCTCCAGCTGTTCTCTCTTTTGAAGAGTTTTTCCTGCATCATTCCTCAACTTTCACATACAGTTTTGAATATGCAAATACACACACCTAACCATCTATAGTTGTTTTTTTTTTTTTAATTTAGGAAAGTATTGTTGCCTTAAGATGCCATTGCACACGGACAGACCCTTCCAAAATATCTGCTCAATGATCGTCAGGATCCTGTATGTATGGAAAAATATTTTCTTTGCAGTCCTCAAGGCATGACTATCCTGCATCTTTGCAAACTATCCAGGGCAGTGTACCCTGGCGCTATCTGTTAATACCAGAAGGTTCTGCATTACATATTTTATGTCAGGATGCAAAACAGTGTCATCTAGGGGCCTTAGATCTTCAAGGAGAAATGGTATTTTTGTAATGAGTGTGTCCTTTCTCTTTATTGAGTCACTTTTTCAAGCATGAAGGGATGTTCATTTTCTGACCCTTCCTCCACAGTGATATTAAGAAAAAATTTCCATAAAGGATTTATTAGATATAGGTAAAAAGAAATGAACACACATGAATTAAATGCTAAGGAATAAAAGCCTCTGCTGAGAGTTTCCATGCAATTAATATCAAACTGCATCTCGGGTTGGAGGGGCCCATTTTATCTATTATTCTGACCCAAACTGGAACCCTTAACAACAACCTTTCTGGTGGTGGTGACGTCTCCCAGTGGAGTGGGGAGGGTGAAAGACATTCCGCTGTTGCTCTACAAAGCAAACATCAACCAACCACCGAAGAGTCACAGATACGATGTATTCTAAATATATCACCTTGCAAAATCATACTCTTGGGTAAGGGACTGGAAGCAGCTACAGGTGACAGCTCCCTCTGACTGTCAATCTGCACATTTAATGAGACTCTGCCCGGCTTGATGAATGCTGGAGCTTTGCCCGGGCATCGTTTTAAACAGAACTTGCATCGACCATGCCACGTGTCACGTTTGGCCTCCACTGTGGCAGCTGGATGGACCCCTAATGGAAGAACTTTCCTTGAGAACGACTATATATAAGCATAGATAAGCAATCACTACTAATTCACTCAGACAGAGAGGGCAAAGAGGTGTGTGTGTGTGAGAGAGAGAGAGCAGAGAGAATATGTGTACATGGGTGGGCAATCACGTCAGGAAGAGATTTAATCAGAACTGTAAACATCCTGTGTGTATATTCACAAAGGAGCAAACACAATGACAGAAAAGGAGCATTTTAACTCACAAAGGGAGTGAGGTACCAAAGTCTGGTAACATGCCAACTTCCCTGCTTCCCTCCAGGTGAGTGGGGGTGGCCCAGGCACGCCCTCTCCTCATTCCACAGTGCTTACCTCTGCCTCGGGCTCAGGACCTGGGTCACTGGGTAGGGGTAAGCCCCCCTGTTCTCTCACTCTGCCCCGAGGTGCCCAGAACCTGTTTTGTTCCAGCGAAGTTTCAGTCCTGAGAAGTCCCCCCTTCATCACAGGAAGTGATACTCAGATGGCCAGGCCTTAGTCACTCCTGTGCGTTGGGCATTACTCTGAGTCACATAAAAGGCAGGAGCTAAATGTCTTTTGTGTCAATCACGAGAGAGAGAGAGAGAGAGAGAGAGAGAGAGAGAGAGAGAGAGAGAGAGAAACAAGAGAGGGACCAAGAGACCCTTTTGTTCCAAAACTGATAGGGCTTATCATATTTTAACATTACTGTTCTTGACAAAAGCACTATACATCACTGGCTATTATTCATTCATTTTTCCACTCCCTTCCACTCCATGGCACCATTTGTTTTGGATTATTCTTACTTTTTTTTTAAAGCTGTGAGACATGTCAGTCATGTCAAGTGCTCCACTGTGGCAGATTCAAGGTGAAAGTATTCAGGTTGAGTCACACTGTCAAAAGAGCTCATGGACAGGTCAGCTCCAAGCGGCCAGTGACACTAATTATTACATTCAGTAGTGGGAGCAAACAATGGAACCCCAGAGGAGGTGACAAGAAATTCACAAAAGGCCCAAGTCCCCTCCTCAGGCAAACTTCCTGCAGGATGGATAGATGCGTCCCTCTGCCTATAGGCTGGCCAAGGCCTGGACAATGCTGCCACCTGCTGCTGTAGGAAGCGTGGAGGCGAAGGCTCTGCAGGGTCCGCTGGGCAGCTGCCTTTGTTCAGGGCCACCTCAGGCCTCCAGGGGGGTCACTCAGGCCTCCAGGGGGTCACGGCCTGCAGGACTGTGGAGCTGGCTCCCTGGAAGGAAGAGTTTCCTGTTCCTGCTCACCCCAGCTGTTTGAGGACAACCAGACACAGGAGCTGACCCGGCCCACTGTCACAGCCAAGGTGTGGAAGCTTGGCGTCTGGTCTCGAAGGTGGGTCACCTTGAGCGGTGCCACACTCCGTCTCTCCTCTGTCACTGAGCAATTAAGCAAAGTGGAAGGAAGAAAGCGCTGAGGTGGCTGCGTGTCCTCAGCAAAATGGACAACTTGGGCGAGCTTTGCTCTCCTTGTCTGGAGATGTGGCCATAAATAATGAGACAGAGTGTAATTATGTCATCTGTCAAAATGTGTATGAAGGATGAGTGCGTGAGCCTGACTGGAATTTCACCAGCCTCCTGCCTCATACTCACTGCAGGGGACTTGTGACCAGCCTGGCCCTGCGAGCCCACGGTCTACTCCCGGGGCCTCTGGGTGACTCAGCGGCCATTCTGGCTTGAAAATGCTGGGTTTGTTATTAACAGAGTCAGATGTACCTGATCTGTCACCATCCTCGGCTCCTTTGTGATTCTGAGAGTCAGGTTTGAAAAGGTGCTTCACCTTTTTTTTTTTTAATCCCTGTCATTAGGCATGTATCTGGTCCTCAGCTGGGCACATGGAAAGTTAAGTTAAGATGCTTCTTGTCCGGGGTGATGGACTGGCACTGTGGTCTGAAATGGTTTCACACATGGAGGGCGGACAGGTGACATTGAGGCCCAGCATGGCCAGAGAGAGGAGACTTTCTAAAAATACCAGCTCAGCCTGGCATGGTGGTGCACGCCTTTAATCCCAGCACTCTGGAGGCAGAGGTAGGAGGATCGCCGTGAGTTCGAGGCCACCCTGAGACTACACAGTGAATCCCAGGTCAGCCTGAGCTAGGGTGAGACCCTACCTCGAAAAACCAAAAAAATAAAATGAAAATAAAACTAAAAATAAAAATAAAATACCAGCTCAGACAGGGGAGGAGCGTTTCTGGATTCTTGGACTTCTGAAGAAATGGCAGTAAGGAGTAAGTATAAAAATCAGAGCAGGTATTTGGAGCAACTTTTCGAACAGTAACTAGGAAAACAAAACACCACGCCAGGCGGGGGAGGGGGTGGGGATCCAATGGCTGGGAAATCTCCCCAGCCTGCTTCCAGCAGAGACTGGGCAGGAGCCAGTAGCTCAAAGCCTGCCTCCGGCATTTCTGGGCAAGAAAAACATTTCCTGTGAAACTGCTTTCTGAAAAACATTGCAACACGAAACGTTTGTTTTCATTCACGTTAAAAATGAGCTCTCTGCATGGGCTGTTTAAGGAAGTTCGTCCTTCTTATAAAAGGGGCATTTGACACTAATTAGAAACGTTCTCACACTCATTATCTTTCTTTTAAACCAACTGTTTCAATTTTACTTGAAAAACAAAACTGTAAGGAGAGTTTAGTGGTACCCTTTTATTCCCATTACCTGTGAAAGAAAATATGCTCTCTCTCTTAATTACTTTATTATTTGCATTGGGTGGTAGGTTTTCATTTTAGTGGATATAACAGAATATCAGGAATTTCCCAAATTATAATAATCCACTGTGTCTGGGTTATAAGGAAACATCCTGGATGCTGAATGGAACCTCCGGTCTTTCAAAAACTACAACACACGCACACACTTTTCCACATTGCAAACCCATGTTTAAATATAAAACACATAATATCTAATGCAATTCATATTATATCCAAAGCCCTGATTTGCAATTCGAATCCCAAGCATTGCGGCCACACGCATGACTCCTTTCCCATCCGCCGTGAGGAAATTGGCCACCAGCCTTGTCACAGAAGCACTCGGTACCTGCTTGGCAAAATCCAGTTTGTACCTGAGGCAGCTCACAAGAAGGAGTCTGAAAAGATGTAAGAGGTAAAACATTGTTGGATAAACGTGAACTTAGGCTGGCCCAGCCTCGCACCTGGACGTTTGTAAGCAGGAGTTTTCTCTGCTTCCCACGCCAGCAGATATCAGGCCCCTACTGCTTTATCCCCAGGAGTCAGACTGTCAAATGGTGGCCCTCTGTAGCCAAGTGTGGCGCCAAAGGCATGGGGAGGGAAGTCCATGCTGTGGGCTGAGCTTTCCCATCAGATCTACCCTGCAAAGATCACAACTCCTATTAGACTGTTCGCACTCCGACATGTGCTGGGCTCACACAGATCGTGTTCAGTGTTGAGCTGGGTTTTGCAATGTAAATATGTGGTTTCACTGTACTGTTTCAGAATAGCTCCTCTAGCAGCATGCTTTCTACTTTACACATCATTGTCTGAGATGAGCTCTTTCCCTGTTTTATCTAATCAAATGCCATCCTATTTTTCTATTTGTCTCTTTTCACTTTCTCGTTCAGCCTTTCATTCTTTCCCCTATTTCTTTTTTCCACTCTGTGTCCTTCTGCCAACATCTATGTTTCGAATTCCCCAAAAGTGTTACACGAGGCAGACAAAATAGCTCACCATTATCTACGTTTCTTTTCATGCTTTCTCACAAATGAGGCATTCTGTCTCCTTTATCATTTTTGTGCTTTTCTTCTTTGTGTTTTTTGAGTTTGTTGGCATTATTTTGAAAATACAGTGCACAGTTCTATGTGGGTCTGTTTGTGTGCTAGATGCCCGGATCTTGTCACACGAAAGCCCCAGGTACAGGTACTGATGAGGACAAGGACACACACACACACACACACACACACACACACACACACACACAGACACACACACTCCCCTATTCCAGCAGCCCAATCAATTTAAAGACCTGTCGTGTTTGAACTCTCAGTGTAGACAGAGGCCCCTGCACTTCAACCTGATGCCAGAGAGCTTACACACAAGCCTTGCTAGACTTGGAAATCAAACAGAGGTGAGATGGTTCATCCTTTCTTATGCTCACGGCTGAGGTATGCCAAAAGACAAGCCTGGATTAATAAGGTCTGGAACCAGCTTTATCTAGTTAATCACAGCCTTTGACATCCCCAGATAGAGTGAGAGCTCTCTCCTTGCATTTATGTCCTCATGAAAGGCTGCATTTAAAGCGAGCACTGGAGATTTTCATCTGGGCACTGCGGGGTCTAATGACCATGTAGATAAAGTAAGAAAAGCCCTGCCCCACTCCACTCATGCGGGGCCCTGCAGGGGTGTGAACGAGTCACCAGAAACACTGGCCTCTCCGTAATGGTGTGCGGTCAGTGATACCCATCCTGTGTGTGACTGCTCTTCTGCACCCGAAATCATGAATCACCCTTCAAAGCTTGTCTCTTCAAACACAATTCAAAGATGGTTCGTTCCATGCCATATTGTCTGTTTGCTCAAGACACCCCAGGTCTTTCAAGTCTCCGCAAAACCCCCTTTTGAGCCTGGCTGTCTCTCTCTCTCCTATGTGTAAAGCACTTGGGAAAAAGAGCTTAAATGTGAACTTAACTGACCACTGCAGATGGTCCAGAATTCTTATTCATACGAAGCCTAGAAAGCAAGGTTTCCCTTCAGTTCGACTCTCAAAATGAGAAAGAATTAGGATGCCCTGCAGGAAAAGTCAACTTAATTACATCCAGCTAGTATTTATCTACTGCCCACTGTGTGTGCTCACTGAACTAGGAAGCAGAGGGCTTCCTGGTTGTAGACCCTGAATGATCTCGTGTTCATAAACAAGGAAGAGAGCATAGTAAGTTACAAAAATGGCTGTCAGGCTCGAGAAATGGCTTAGCGGTTAAGGTACTTGCCTGCAAAGCCAAAGGAACCAGGTTCTGTGCCCCAGGACCCACATAAGCCAGATGCACATGGTGGCGCATGTGTCTGGAGTTCATTTGCAGTGGTTAGAGGCCCTGGCACACCCATTCTCTCTCTCTCTCTTTCTCCCTCTTTCTCTCTCTTTCTCAAATAAATAAAAATAAAAATAAAAAACAGCTATAACATGGATAGGAGATGAGATGAAATGAAAATTAGAGAGGTTTTCTCCAAGAGTACTTTAATAATAACATGCTAGCAGCCATATATATGTCATTCATACAATGACCCACACTCCCTGAATGTATCAAGCTTCTACTTTGCTGAAGAATTTTATTTGGAAATGATAGGATTAGATACACATGAACAAAACCCTCACACTTATACGCACGCATGCACATGGACACGTGAACCACAGGCAATTGTCAGCTCACATCCATGATGAAGAGGAAAGGCATTTCTCAGCAGGCAAGATTAATTCTAGGCATTGAGAGATGGCTTAGCTGTTAAGGTGCTTGCCTGTGAAGCCTAAGGACCCAAGTTCAACTCCCCAGGACCCATGTAAGCCAGATGCACATGGTAGTGCATGTGTCTGGAGTTCATTTGCACTGGCTGGAGACCCTGGTGTGTCCATATTCTCTCTATCTCTCTCTCTCATACATAAATAAAATTTGAGAATTAAAAAAAAGATTTAACTATAGATATAACATCTGAGTTCCAACTCCAGAGCTGTCTGACCTTTCTGTGGGTCTTTCCTTGTTCTCCCCAAGTTTATTATGAGAAGTAAAAATGTATCAGTCTTCATCACACTCCCTAGGTAGGGCTGGCATTCAAGAAATTCCTGTCAAATCAATGTGCTTTTTTGTGCTTGAAAAATTAAAGAATTTCAGTGGTTAATCACTTATGTATGAAGTGGAAGAAAAGTTCATCATTCCTTCTTTCTTTCCAGTCTTTTCTTCTTTCTCCCTTCACCCTTCTCCTCACTGCTACAGTGTTTTCATTCCTCTCTAGTTGCAGGACTCACCACTTAACTTTCCTAAATAAAATAAGGTAAAATGATCCAAAAAAGGAACAGTTTATCTGCTGAAGGCCCTTGTCTGGCAGCATTCAGCAAGGTGGTGTACTCTCCAAAAGGTGTTTGATTCAAAATCTCATCCGTGAGTAAGCCTCCATTTCTGGTAAATCTGTATTACACTCAAAAATGGTTTAACTACCTCAGTTGATTTTCTTTGCAGACATTTGCAGAGAGAAGCAATTAACACAGAGAACGCCGTGTTTGCTCTAAGCACGGAGTCACCACACATCTTTCAGGCTCACAGGGCTGCGGGCTCTGAGAAGAGTGCCATGCAGTGAGGCCCATGGCCAAGGCTCTGCTTCTGGTCATTCTTGAGCCCTCTTGGTGTGGGACAAGGTGCAGGTATTATGACACAGGCTCCGACATGGTCCTGGAAGATGTGCTTCTGTCTCCAGGCAGTTCCTGCCTCACACACTGGTGGCGTCAGGGATTCTGGGAACATCTTCAGTGTTCAAGAAGAATGAACATTTCCCAGTGCTCGCCAAGGAGATCTGCTGTGGTGATGTGGAGGGAGCCACGTGCGCCATCAACCCACTACCGAAGCGTGAGCAGCCTGCCTCCGTGAGTTATTTTAGATGAAACAGTTCCATCCACTAAGATAAGAACTGCATGCAAGATGTGACCCATCTCCATGCAGCAGCACCATCTCTAACGGTTACTGGAGAAGCTTGGGGGTCATTTGTAGAGTAGGGCAGTGCAGCACCCGAGTCCAGCAAGTTCATTATGACAGCTTGAGTTGGGCTCCAGCTGCCTGGAAATGAACATGTTTAATTCCCATGGAGTCTGGTGACCTATGTTGTTTACATGTAACTGGCAGGGTCCTCTGCTTGACTGCATTATTTAGGGAGAGATCTTAGGAGGTAAATCCTTCTAGGAAGGAATTGTAATTTTTAAAATAAAAATAGAGATAGTAAACTTTGCCATCAAGAGTGGGTTATGTCTCATTCTAGCCCAGACTGACCTGGAATTCACTATGTAGCCTCAGGGCGGCCTCGAACTCCTACCTCTGCCTCCCAAACTCTGTATTGTAAAAGGAATTAAGCATGCTAAGTTGGATTATAAAATTTGAGCACATGTGACAACTTATAATATTGTATTTCCTCAAGAAACTGTTAAGAAATTATAAGTTTGCTTAAAAATACATGTAGGTCCCTAACTTGGAAAAAATACCCTATTTAAAAATATCTAATCAATTATCCATTAAAAGACACAGGACAAAAAAACTTTTTTTTTGTATATAGATGAATGCCAAACATGGCCCAGTTAATTTCTATTAATTTTACGTAATTTGTATATACCTTCTTTGAAAAATTAGTCACCACTTCTGCTTAGGAGTTTTATTTAACAGATGAAGGTTTTATGGCAAAACATTACAGTTTCAAAATTTATCTCAAGTTCTCTTTTGTGTTAAAGTGTACGAGAGTCAAAGAGAATGTCTGTGTGTCATTCCCACAGATGTCAATGATTTCATTGTCCCCAAAGAAGAATCCTCCGGGCTGATGACAGGGACAAGTCCTGCAGTTCATGTAACAGCGTTGGAAGATCTCGCAGAGACGCACGCCAGAAAGTCTGTGTATGATTTCCCTAACAAGCCCATCAACTGTGTCTCTACTAAACCCTGGCCGTGAGACAACTTTGTCCTTAAAGTACAATTAGCATAACGCCCTAATTAAGAGGCAGAAATATACTCCTGTGCACGTCTCCACTGGAGTGAGTCTCTCACGTTGGTTCTGATGTATGGCGGGGAGAGGATTTTCCCTTTGAACAATATCATGCTGGCCCAGGGTGGAGGTGCCATCATACAGGCTTGGCAATCCATAGCAACCTCCCAGATCTGGGCTTGGACTGCATTCATGGAAGGAGTGTGGGGCCGATTCATGGCCCTCATCCTCCTCTGCCCTCTGCACAGCAAGGCACTCTGGAGAAAATCTGGTAAGAATAGGAGGGTGAGGAAGCAGGGAGCACCCCCACCCTTCCTGGGAGGGAGGCAGAAAGAGACAGGTCATTACAGAGAAGGAAAGGCACCTGGCATTTGCATGGCTTCCTCCACAGCCCTGACGTGGAGATGGGGTAATTAGGACTCTCTCTGCACAGGGAACAAAGGCCTGTCACAATGAAGAAAAGCCCCAAGCTAGGAAAACCCTGACTCTTTATATCTTTCAGCTCCTCTCACTGCCTGAGAGCAGGAAATCGGAGAGAGAAGGGGCAGGTCCCTGCTGTTTGGAATAGACGGTTCTGATTCTGTTAAGATTGTTCCAGAGTGATATACCTTTCTGCAACCAGAGAACAATTTAGCATCCACTGGGCAATAACTGTGGGCATGGGATTAGGATGGTCTTACTTCTTTTGTTTTTCTTAATTTTAATTTTATTTATTTATTTGAAAGAGAGAGAGAATGAATTGGGGCTCCAGGGCCTCCAACAAACTTCAGATTTATGCATCATTTTGTGCATCTGGCTTACATGGGTACTAGGGATTCAAACCAGGGTCCTTAGGCTTTGTAAACAAGTGCCTTCACTGCTAAGCCATCCTTCCAGCACCTGGTCTTACTTCTTTAGTTCTGTTAAATTCTTCTAGATTTGCACAGTCCCATCTGATGGATTAACTTTTCTAACAGAGTTGGGCATAGTACCAGCACATGTGGTATAGATGATCAAGAGGACCCTTCGTCCAGTCCACTTCTCCCTTCAGTGCCAGAACCTTCCAGACAAGCAGAGGTTATAATGACTCACAGGGAATGCATTTGTGGGGCAAGACTCCATGTGCTTGCTCCCACCAGAATCCTGGAACCTGCTCTGTCCCCACATCTCTAGACATGCCTCAATTCTTAGACCCCTCAAAGCAGAACTCACCTCGCCACAGTCTCTGTAGGGTTTGAATGCTCAGGTTTTTCACTGTGGTAAACTTCCTCAGATAAACCTTGTTTTGCAGGGCAAGGGAGGAACGTCAGGTGTTGTCTAAAGACAAATCAGCCTGATGGAGGTTTACCGTCACTTTCAACCGCATCATAATCGGAGCATTGATTAATCAGGCAAGGCCGATCACTTATCCCCATAGTCTTGAAAGAGGAAAATCTTCCAATTTCCACCACGCACTTCTCTTTTGATTTCAGCGCACACTGTTATGAAAGAGATGACAAAATATGGCTACATGGTAATTAGTGATATTTATGAACTTTTGTATGTTGGCCCCATGCTCAGCTGTCCTCACTGTATATACGTAAGTTTCTTTGGCAATACCCCTAGGTGGCAGGGTGATATTGCAATACTTTGTTAGTTTCCTAATAGAGAAAACGAGATTGGAAAAGAGAGAGAGAAAGAGCAAAGGAGGAAAGAAAGGAGGAAGAGAATGTCTGAAACAAACTTTGAAAATTCTTAGTCTTATTTTTATAGAAAATTGGTAGGTATCTAGCAATAACCAGGTTTCCTCACCAATATAGAACGATATGAGGTTCTAGAATATTCCAGCAATAACTTTAATCAAAACATGTCTTTTCAGGCTGGAGAGATGGCTTAGTGGTTAAGGCACCTGCTTCCTAAGCCTAAGAACTCCGGTTCCAATCTCCAGCGGTTCCAATCTCCAGGTCCCACATTTAGCCAGATGCAAAGTGATGCAAGGGCGCAATGCTGCACTTGACCACAAGGGGGCGCATGCATCTGGATTTCGTTCGCAGCAGCTGAGAGGCTGCTGGTGCGTCCATTCTCTATCTGTCTTCCTCTTCCTCTCTCTCTGTCTCTCTGTGTGTCTCTCCAAAAAAAAAAAAAAAAAAGTTTTCTTTTGTGCAAAGAAAGAAGTAGGAGAAGAAAACTTTCAAAGCAAATTTTCTTCCTGTGTTTGATGATAATTTCTTTTCAAAATATTCCATAATTTTTAATGTTTTCATTACCATTATTATTAATGACAGATTATTATGGAGACATCATGTGTTGGTAGCCTCTTTTCCCTCGTCCCTGCCCCCATTCTTCTGGGGATGCTCTTCAGTGGGGTTGCAGGTATCCCCATGGGGTTGGGGTTTACGCATTGTAGGAGCAGCAGTCAGTGATGGGGGGAGGAATTCCATAACGTTAATTAAAAGTGATAAAAAAAAAAAAAGGGCCTGGAGAGATGGCTTGGTGGTTAAGCGCTTGCCTGTGAAGCCTAAGGACTCTGGTTCGAGGCTCGATTCCCCAGGACCCAAGTAAGCCAGATGCACAAAGTGGCACATGCATCTGGAGTTTGTTTGCAGTGGCTGGAGTCCCTGGTGCACCCATTCTCTCTCTCTGTCTCTCTCTCTCTCTCTCTCTCTCTCTCTCTCTCTCTGTCTCCCTCTCTCTCTGTCCCTCTCAAATAAATAAAATAAAATAAAATAAAATAAAATAAAATAATTTTTTTAAGAAAAGTGATTAAAAAAAAAAAAAAACAGTAGAATGGCAGCTAGGCCATGGCCAGTGCAGAATGCTCTCATCTTGCTGAGTCACAGTGGAGTGCACGTGCATTTGTGGAGAGTGCTCTCGTCTTGCTGAGTCACAGCGGAGCGCACGCTCATTTGTGGAGAGTGCTCTCGTCTTGCTGAGTCACAGCGGAGCGCACGCTCATTTGTGGAGAGTGCTCTCGTCTTGCTGAGTCACAGTGGAGCGCACGCTCATTTGTGGAGAGGCTGGAGGAATGGCTCTTACACCTCTGCACAACTGTGTGAGAAACCAACTGGGATGCACAGACACAAGGAAATTCAAAATGTTTAGCAACTTTGGCCTAGTGCATCTGCTTTATAAATTTGCTCCAAGGAAATCATGTTAATATAATGTCAGTGTTAGATTAAAATAGCAAAATACCTCCTATAGGCACTGATGTGTCTCTAGAATCGAAACTGGCTAATGATAATAACTGGGTATCCATGTGATGGAGTAGTACACAATCATCAAAATTACATTTACAAGCTGGGTGTGGTGGCACACGCCTTTAATCCCAGCACTTGGGACGCAGAGGTAGGAGGATTGCCATGAGTTCAAGGCCATCCTGAGAGGGCATAGTGAATTCCAGGTCATCCTGAGCTAGAGTGAGACCGTACCTCCAAAATAAAACAAAACAACAACAACAAAAATACATTTACAACTAATATTTATTTATTTATTTATTTATTTATTTATTTATTTATTTATTTGAGAGACAGGCAGAGAAAGAAAGATACAGACAGGCAGAGAGAGTGAGTAGGGCATACCAGGGCCACCCACCACTGCAAATGAACTCCAGTAGCATGCTCCACTTTGTGCATCTGGCTTTACCTGGGTACTGGGGAATCCCCAGAAGATTCCAGGAAGCTCTTTCCATAGCTCCTGGTACCTAGAGATTTTAAGAGTACCGAGCTAAGATTGCAAAGAAAAGGATGGCGAGAGGAAGGTCACATTAAGTCACAGCAGCAAAGCACATGTTTCCCTCAAACGGGAGGAAGACGCGAGGCAGGGAGGCCAGACAGGAAGCCCTGGCTGAAATCCAGGTGGCCGGTACTATGAGGTGGCTTTCAGAGTAGCGGCAATGTGAAACCTGCAGCAGGGGACAACAGGGCTGGGCCTGATAGAATGAGTGGTGGGAAGGCAGGAGTGTAAGAGGGCTCCCGCCTCCCTCACCTGGACAGCTGCATCGTCTCAGGTGCTAAAATAACAGCATAGCAATACAGGTTCTGGTGATATGAGAGAGGGGGTGACTTGGATTTGGAGAATGACTTGTGTTGGGTAACTCTGTAGGTCACCCTGTGGGACAGGCTGACGAGTGGACTATGGGGGCAGGGAGCTAGTGGACAGAGGGCGATGGCCTGGCTAAAGAAAGGGTGTTGAAGCACTGAGGGGAAGAGGACAGGAAGACCTGCACTGGGCATATCAAGGGACACCAGAACCAGGGGACAGGAGGAGCCAAGAGGGAAGGGCTGCAGCTGTGAAGAGCTGAGCAGAAACAAGTAAAGAGTACAGAGGGAATGGGGTGTGGTTACCAAGACAACGTGCAACAAGGAGTCCAGAGAATTGAGACATACAGTCCTCAGCTGGACCATGGATGGAATCTTCAGTTTAGTGACACACGAAGACATTTATAACCCTATGCAGGTTGTTGTGCTTTGAATGTGAAATGCCCTCTCTGCAACCCACAATAGGCCCGTGTGTTTGAACACTTGGCCTCCAGCTGGTGGCGCTGTTCAGGAAGGTTGTGGGAAGCTTTAGGAAGTGGAGCCTTCCTGGAGGAAGTGGCTCACTAGGGGCAGAGCTTGAAGTTTCATGGTCCATACACTCCTACTGTGTCTCTCTCTTTCTCTTTCTCTTTCTCCTTCCTTCCTTCCTGCTGACATGACAATATGACACTGGCTTCTTGGAATTCTTGCCGTGATTTCTCTGCCATAATGGACTCTACCCTCTGGATCCTAAGCTAAAATTGCTTCTGGTTGCATATTTTGTCCCAGCAATGAGATAGCAACTGATCCTGGCTCCAACCTCATGTCTTCTCTTTATTCTCATTATTCTTACAGCTTTTCAGCCATATGAAACTCTTTTTTTTTGGTTTTTCAAGGTAGGGTCTCACTTTAGCTCAGGCTGACCTGGAATTTACTATGTAGTCTCAGGGTGGCCTCGAACTCACAGCGATCCTCCTACCTCTGCCTCCCGAGTGCTGGGATTAAAGACACGCACCACCACACCCGGCTGAAACTTTTTTAATATGCAATAAGTGTATTTAGCCACATTTCATATAGCTTTTTAAGAGGCAGACATATTAGTATGTGAATTGGTGACATGAACTGCTGTCATAAGCCCACATATAGAACGGGTGTGATACCATCAAGCCACTTTGTTTCTCAGGTGACAGCCAAACCACGCAAGTCTCCCTGGCAGCAGGTTGTCCGCCACAAGGTGAGTCAGGGACTGGTCATCCCATTCTAGTGTGCAGTCTGTTGGGCCACCCTGTCGGTGGATGGAAAGGGGACATCTCTGGAGGTCACCTCTGAGGGGCTGTGGCCCAGACCTGGAAGACCAGGTATGGTTGACTCTCACCTTCAGCTGGAGCAACCTCCAGGGCGAGGAGGACCAGCACCGACCCACAGTGGGAGCTTGCAGTCTGCAGGTACTCTGCCCTTGTCACCATAAGTGATGTAAAATGCAATGCATTCATCCAACTTGAAAAGTCCCCATAGTTTTTATTATTCCCAATGACATTCAAATATCCTCATAGTACAAGATCTTTCAACTGAGCCATAATATCAAAATATCCCCCCAAAAACTATAATGGCACAAAATACACATCCACACTGCAAAAGCATTGGGCATAGCAAAGAAATATTCAACCAATATAAGATTTAAAACATCTAGAGCAAACATCAAACTCTGTAGCTTCAAGTCCAACAACTCTAGTCAGTGACAAATCTCCAAGTCAGATAATTCTAATCAGCAACAAGTCTCTGGAGTTCCAATTCCACCCCTCTAGCTAGGCTACTCACAGTCCTGGAAAATTTCATCTGGGGCTGGCAGTTTTCCTTAGCAAAGTGGCTTGATGGGACCATCTCATGGTCCCAGCATCTCCACTCAGTCTCCACTGCAACCCACAGTTCATCCTCATGGCTCCATCGGGTCTCCATGCAGGCATCCAGCAAACCCACTACACACTGCCCATGGCCATTTCCAAAACAAAAGACAGTGTTGCAAACTCAATGACCTCTGTTTCCTGCATTTCTTATACTCCACAACACCAGGTAGAGTGCCAATTTGTTAATCCAGAGGGGAATAAAGCAGACTTTGAAAAACAGGACACTCCTTGAGCACCCAGGCCCCTTCAAAAGAGTCTACATTCTTCCTGTCGCCCTAGTGCCTGCCAGCTGGCCCAATCACAATGGTTGTAATCTCTCAATTGCAGCTGAACAGGTAGCAGTTTTGGCCAAAAGTGCCATATCCCTCTGCTCACACCAGTCCATTTCTACACAATGCAACCCTGCACAAGTTCTCAGGACACGAGCATAACGGCAAGCCTCTCACACAAACTGCTTCTAGCCCAGTACAGGCAAAGCTCTTTCTCAACCTCACATGCCAAATGTCACAGTCCATAGTTGTTACTACATTCAGGTCTTTTAACTCTGACCAGAATAATCCATCAAGCTGTACTTACAGCACTGCAGGATGTCTTTTAGGTCAAGGTTTCAAATGTTCCCACATTACTCTTAAAAATCAGCTCCAGGGCTGGAGAGATGGCTTAGCGGTTTAGGCGCCTGCCTCCTAAACCTAAGAACCCAGCTCCAATCTCCAGGTCCCACATTTAGCCAGATGCAAAGTGATGCAAGGGTGCAATGCCGCACTTGACCACAAGGGGGTGCACGCACCTGGATTTCATTCACAGCATCTGAGAGACTGCTGGCGTGCCCATCTCTATCTGACTCCCTCTCCCTCTCTGTCTCTCTTTGTGTCTCTCTCCAAAAATAAATAAAATAATAATTTTTTTTTAATCAGCTCCAAAAGACCAAAGCCACACAGTCAGGTGTCTAGTAGCAATCTCACTCCTCAGTACCACATTACTGTTGCAGTCCAGCTAGCATTGTTGGCAGAAATCAGCTGACCAAGAGCAGCTTTGAGGAAAAAACTTTATTTTGGCTTACAGACTCGAGGGGAAGCTCCATGATGGCAGGGGAAAATGATGGCATGAGCAGAGGGTGGATATTACCCTGTGGCCAACATAAGGTGGACAATAGTAACAGGAGAGTGTGCCAAACACTGGCATGGGGAAACTGGCTATAACACCCATAAGCCCACCCCCAAAAATACATTGCCTCCAGTAGGTGTTAGTTTCCAACTCTCCATCTGCTGGGAACCTAGCATTCAGAATACGTTTATGGGGGACACTGGAATCAACCACCACAAGGGTCAGAGTGGCCACCTTTGGGTGGGAAAGTGAAGGGTGGCGTGCTCAGTTGCAGATATAAGAATTATACTCCATTGGCATGTGCTATATTTTCCCAAGTAGATATAAAATCTGTGTTGTGTATGCAAATATATAGTGCGTAGATGGAAAACCACAGTGGTCTCTTAGGTGAGAAGCTTACATTTTCTTAAAATAGCAAATGTCTACAACCTATTTACAAATCTGATGACTTCTAAATAAAGCCCTGCTGGCATTTTTAGAACACAACAAAAATAGTTCTCAAACTCACCCAGAAAATAAATACACAAAATTAGAATGAAAATTTTGGAAGTAGGAAGAGGACCCCATGTCTCACTGGGAGTGAAATCCAAAATGATAGGGGTACAGTAGGCAGCTACCCACGGGTAAGAACAGAGGTAAGAGGCTAACTCAAGTCGAGGCACATGGGCACAACCATGCTGGTCAGAAATGGCCTCACTGCTCGGGGAAAAAGTGGGTTGTCAGTGAATGATGCTCTTTCAACTTAATAGGATTTTTTTAAATTAAGACACCTCTAGGGCAAGACAGATGGTTCAGTGGTTAAGGTGCTTAGCAATGAAACCAAAGAACCCAGGTTCAATTCCCTAGTACCCACATAAAGTCAGATGCACAATGAGGCACATGCATCTGGAAAGAATTTGCAGATGCTCTGGCATGTCCATTCTCTCTATCTGCCTCACTCTCTCTCTTTCTGTCTTAAATAAATAAATGAATAAAAGAAATTTTAATTGTATTTATTTATTTGAGAGAGAGAGAGAGCGATAGAGGGAGAGAGGGAGAGCGAAAGAGAGAGAATGGGCTTGTGAGGGCCTCCAGCTGCTGCAGACAAACTCCAGATACATGTACCACCTTGTGCATCTGGCTTATGTGGGTCCTGGGGAATCGAACCTGGGTTCTTTGGCTTTGCAGACAAGCACCTTAACCTCCAAGCCATTCCTCCAGCCCAAATAAAAGAGTTTAAAAAAGAATACTCTGGGGAAAAATATGCTAGAGCCAGGTGTGGTGCCCATGCCTTTAATACTAGCACTAGGGAGGCAGAGGTAAGGGGATTGTCTTGAGTTCAGGGCCACCGTGAGACTACATAGTAAATTCCAGGTCAGCCTGGGCTATATCGAGGCCCTACCTAAAAAAAAAGTGGGGGGCGGGGGGCTGGAGAGATGGCTCAGTAGCTAAGAAGCTTGCCTGCAAAGCCTAAGGACCCAGGTTTAATTCCCCAATACCCATGTTAAGTCAGATGCTCAAAGTTCATTTGCAGTGGCTAGAGGGCCTGATGCATCCATTCTCAGCCCATCCCCCCAGTCAAATGAATAAATAAAAGTAAATACAATTTCAGCCTGGAGGGAGGGCTTATCATTAAGGCGTTTGACTGCAAAGCCAAAGGACCCAGGTTTAATTACCCAGGACCCACATTAGTCAGATGCACAAGAGGGCACATGTGTCTGGGGCTCGTTTGCAGTGGCTGGAGGCCCTGGCACACTCATTCTCTCTCCCCCTTCTCTCTCTCTCTCTCTCTCTCTCTCTCTCTGTCAAATAAATAAATAAATAAATAAATAAATAAATAAATAAATAAATAAAATATTTAAAATTAAATAAAAAATTTAAAAAAATAATCCTTTGGGCTGGAGAGATGGCTTAGCAGTTAAGGAGCTTGCCTGTGAAGCCTAAGGACCCAGGTTTGATTCCCCAGAACCCCTATAAGCCAGATGCATCAGGTGGTGCATGCTTCTGGAATTCGTTTGCAGTGGCTAGAGACCCTGGTGCACCCATTCTCTCCCCCTGTCTCTCTCTCTTTCTCTATCTCTCTTCCAAACAAATAAATAAATAAAATATTTTTTAAAAATTGTTCTTGCAAATGGATGAGAAGAAATACAACAATCATTAACATCAATAGGAAGTCAGGGGAGAATTAACACCTACTATTTAGTCACAAAAATGTCAACAAAGAAACATGTCTGGAAAGGTGTTGTGGTAGTTTGACTAGATGACCCCAAATATATTCAGTGTTTTTTTTTTTTTAATAGTTTGTAGTTTGCATCTGCAGCCACCTAACTGGAGGCAGTGTTGCCAGGTGGATCTTAAGGTCTGGTGATGGGTTTGAGATTTCAATCTAAAGATATGCAAAGAGTTCCTGAGGTGTGTTGTGTGGCTTTTGGCTTCTCTCTGTGTGTCTGGTCCTGTAAGAGCAGGCCAGCTTCTTCTGCCATTATGAAACTTCCCCTGGATCTGTAAGCTTCAATAAACATCCCTTCCTCCATAACTGTGCCTGATCTGGAAGTTCATCTCAGTGAACCTGAAGCTGTCTGCTACAGAAGTGGGTACCAGGAGTGGGGTGAGATGAACCTGACCATGTATATGTTGGTCTTTTCAAACTTTTGTTTTGGAGGAATGGGCATGGACTTGGTGCTTGCAACTGAAGACGCTGTCTGGAATGGTAAGCCAAGTTTTATGGACTATTCTGATTAGAGTTTGAGAATGCTAAGTGCAGACAGTATTGAACTTCGAGGCTAGGCTTAGGAACTTTCTAAGGGGAAGGAAAGACTGAAGAGGGCTTTGTTGGAACTGGGCTATTGGCATAAGTGCTGACTGCATTCTGCTGCCCATGCCCAGAAAGTTTGATGAAGGTTAAATTTATAATGGACTGATGTACTTGGCTAAAGATAATTGGACTAAGAAATTTAAGATTTTATGTTGGGAAACCTCAAGCAAGTTAAAATTACAGGCACTGAGAATGATTTTAGATTACTGAAGCTGCTATTGTCAACACATTAGCAATCTTAAGGAAGATGGCCCAACTACTTTACATTAAAACAATGGAGAGGATGTCTGAGGAAAGACTTAGAAATGCAAACTCTTTTGGAAGGAGTTAAATGCAGAAGGAACCTGCTTTTCAAGGTTAGGATTTATTTTGTCCCTGAATTAAAAATATGGCTGTGTCCTGCACACCTGGTATTGGTTTTGGAAGCATGAAAAATGTGTGGAGTGGTCACGAATTGCACATGGTTCCAGGAGCTGCTGCTGAGATGCAGCACGAGGCAGGGCATGATGCCCTGATAGGCTGTAAGAGCCTTTGGAAGATGGACCATGGTTTGCATGGAGACTTTTTGGACATACCAGGACTATGCAAAGGCTACCATGGTGTTGGGGTCCCCCCCAAGGCCAGCTCAGGAGGGACAATAGGGTCTCTGCCGAATTGGGGTGAGCAGCACGGAGTCACGACACAGACTCCGGGAGTTGGGTGAAAGCAGAAGTGAGAATCCACAAACTCATTTATTTAGCACAATGCACATAGGGTTTAAGGGGCTGCTAATCCTTGTATGGGGTGGTCCCCTTTTGGTGACCAATGACAGCCTGTCTCTGGACAGGACATCTCGTAGTAGGCTTCTCGCGAGCATGGGACTGTAACTGTTGTCACATCAAGCCTGCACAAAACGCCATTTTTACAGAAGCCACTTCCTGTTTTCTTCTGCCATGCGGTCTGGCTAGGACCAGGCCTGTATTGTGCCATACACCATGGAGGGCACTGTTGGCCTGAGGTGGAAGTTTTCCCTGACTACTCTGCTCAGCTAGAGGGGTGGAATAGAAAACCTGGAGACTGTTATATTGAACTTGAACTGCAGAAGTTTGATGATTGCTTGATGGTGGTTGATTTTACATTGTTCTACTCTCTCCTTGCCATGCCTTATACCCGTTGAAAATGTTTACTCTGTGCCTTTAAATGTTGAAAGTATATAACTTGTTTGATTTTACAGGACTCACAGCTAAGAGACAATCTTAAATCTCAGATGAGACTTGGGACTTTGGAATGATATTAAGTTGGTAAAGACTGTGGGGACCTTTGAAACTGGACTAAATACAATTTACAATATGTGATGGTTTAAAATATATTGGGGACCAGGGGTGGAATGTGATAGTTTGAATAGATGGCTCCCAATATATTCAGTGTTTTATTAGTTTATAGTTTACATCTGCAGCCACCTGGCTGGAGGCAGTGTCACAGGGTAGATCTTAAGGTTTGGTGGTGGGGTTGACATTTCAATCTAAAGATATGCAAAGTGTGCCTAGCTGGAGTTCCTGAAGTGTGCTGCGCTGTGTGGCTTTTGGCTTTTGGCTTCTCTCTCCTTTCTCTCTGTCTAGTCCTGTAAGAGCAGGCCAGCCTCTTCTGCCATTATGGAACTTCCCCTGGATCTATAAGCTTCAGTAAATCCCTTCCTCCATAATTGTGTCTGGTCTGGAAGTTTATCTCAGTGAACCTGAAGCTGTCCAATATAGGTGTTCTACACCAATGGTTAGAAGATGAGCTATTGTGATCTTTATTAGCATGTATAAGGGATGGAGAAGATGGTGCAGCCATTATGGCACTTGCCTGTGAAGCCTAAGGACCTGGGTTCAATTCCCCAGTACCCAGATGCACAAAGTGGCACATATGTTTGTTTGCAGTGGCTAGAGGCCCTGGGGTGCCTATTCTTTATCTGCCTCTCTGCCTCTCTGGCTCTCTCTCTCTCATAAATAAATAAATAAATAAATAAATAAATAAATAAATAAATACCATGCATAAAAAATGACTTGATAACTAAACTAAATTAGGTAACAATGCATTGTCTTTGTAGAAGTTTTCTTCTTGTTGCTGGGACAAAACCCCTGACCAGAAGCAGCTTAGGGGAGGAAAGGGTTTCCTTTGTGCATACAGGTTTGAGAGAAGCTTCATCATGGTTGCAATGCATGCAGGAGCAGGCGGCCTGGTGTCACAGCTCCACACATCAGCAGGAAGGAAGGGGACAGAGTGTGCTTGCCTCCAGTGACACACCTCCTCTAGCAAGAATCCACTTCCCAACAGTTCTAACCACTGAGAATTATGAGACCTTATAATAGTGTGACACTATGGGGGACCTTTCACATGCAAACCACCACCTCTGTCTGCACTCATGACCCAGCAGTGACGACTGGGCTTTTGTTAACAATTCAATGAAACATGTATGCACTCCATTATTAAAGGAAGAAATGCATGTTTACAACACAGCATAAATAAAATGACCTTGGGGTGAGGAGATAGCTCAGTCTACTAAGTGCTTGCCTTAGTACCATCCCAAGATCCATGTGAAAATCTTGAGTGTGCAGGGCATGGTGGCACATGCCTTTAATCCTAGCACTCAGGAGGCGGATGTAGGAGGATCACTGTAAGTTCAAGGCCACCCTGAGACTACATAGTGAATTCCAGGTCAGCCTAAGCTAGAGTGAGACCCTACCTCGAAAAACAAATAAACAAGAATCTTGCATGTGGTGGAAAATCTTGCAGTGCTGGGGCAGTAGAAACGGGAGGACCCTGGAGCTCACTGGAAGCCAGTCTGCATAACTGGTGAGCTTCAGGACAAGGAGCGATCATGTCTCTAAAAAGACTGAGAGTGTTCTAGAGGACAACACTCAAGGTTGTTGTGTGGCACGTGCAGGCACACGTGTGCATCTGTGCACACACATGAACATGCACACACACATATGCACACAAATAAAAGTTGACCCTCAGGACTGGGACTATAGGCATGTGTGTCCTTGCCTCACTGTTTATGTAGTGCTGGGGAGCAAAACTTGGGAGCTCCCCTCTCAGGACCTCCTCACTCTCATCTGCCAAGCCATGGCCCCAGCTCCAAGAAGGAGTTTGCAAATCAGGACGAGCATTCTTTGATTTGGGAGAAACAAAGGAAGAGTAGTCCCTCCCCTCCTCCCTCTGTGTGGGGACCAGCTTACAACTGGACGCCCTGTCGCTTCTGCAAGGAGCTGCTATCTGAGTGACTCTGGGACAGTGCTCTTGAACTTCATGAAGGGAAAGGGTCCCGTCCATGTAAATGGCCTAACCTCCAACCTCCAGCTCCATCTTTAATCTTTCAGGCATGGGAATGTAAATTTTCAAACCTGGGAGGAGCAAAGTCATGGGCTACAGGAGACAGACGCTGTCATACCCACCTTGAAGCAGACATTCTGAGCTAAAGAGGAAAACATGCCACTTTGTTCCCCACAAGGCCCCTAAGATGGAGCACAGAACTGGGATTGTGCAGCTAAAATAACCTGAGTATTCTGAATGGATTCTGGGGAGTTTGTGTCCCAGGGGTCAAGCTTCAGACCCCAGAACTTGCTGGAACTGACAGACTGGAAGTGAGCCAGAAGTATAGACACAGACTCGAGACTCTGATGTCCAGGAAGGGATTCCTGAGGGCCTGCCATGGCCAGCTCTCCTACGGGACACATGCTGATTTGGAGACAAGTGACTTACTGCTCCTCTCTGTTCTTCTTGCCACTAAACAAGAGTGGAAACCAGCATATCCTTGCTGTGATGCCAGCAATGCACAATGATAATATTACTATATATATATACCATGATGATAAATCATGCCTATAATATATCATGATGGTAGTGATGATTACTAACATTCTATTATTTTATTTATTTTTGGAGAGAGACACAGAGAGAGACAGACAGAGAGGGAGAGGGAGACAGATAGAGATGGGCACGCCAGCAGTCTCTCAGCTGCTGTGAACAAAATCCAGATGCGTGCGCCCCCTTGTGGACAAGTGTGGCATTGTGCCCTTGCATCACTTTGCATCTGGCTAAACGTGGGACCTGTAGACTGGAACCACTGGAGATTGGAACCTGGTTCTTAGGCTTAGGAGGCAGGTGCCTTAACCGCTAAGCCATCTCTCCAGCCCTGATCACTAACATTCTAATAGTGAGAGTTTATGAGACTGAGGACGGGTAGCACAAATAACAAATGAAGTAGAGAGAAAGTGAAAGAAGAATCATGTTGTGACAGGGTGTTGGGGTCAGCTCCACACTGCTGGGATGAACTTCCAAACCAGACACAGTTATGGAGGAAGGGGTGTATTGAAGCTTACAGATCCAGGAGAGGGTCCACTAATGGCAGAAGAAGCTGGCCCCTGTCACAGATCCAAGCACAGAGACACAACTTCCGCAAGCTCCACAAGCGAGCACAAAGGCGCAACAGCAGGGACCCAGCAGCCAGCAGCAGGGACCGGGGCAGAGCTAAGACTATTCTGCACACCTTTGGGCTAGAAATCAGGTCCACGCCCAAACATCCCTTTTCCAGCCAGGTGGCTAGAAATCCAAGTTTTAATAAAACATCTGCATCTACTGGGGAACATACATATGTGCAAAGTCCCACACAGGGCAAAGCATTTTGTTATTTAAAATGTGATTGAATGTTTCAAAGGAAAAAAAAAAAAGATCATTAGGGAACAGCTTGTTTTCCTGCTTCTCTCACAAATCCTCACTGAAGGCAAGGTCATGGTCAAGTGGTCATCGATGTTCTGGAGACTGTATGCTGGACTCCCAGGTGTCCCAACATGAGGACAGAACAGCAGATGGCTGGCCTTACAGGTCACACACTTACAGAGGGACAGGAAGGCCCCTCACAACACTGTCACATTGTGTTCCAATCTGCTTTTCCCCGTTACTGGGTGTTCAAGTTGCTCTAGCTCTTGATGTCTCCAAACTGACCGAACATCTGAGGACTAGGAAAACAACCGAAGGATCAAGCTGGCATGACCTGTGGGAACAGCCCAGCCTGTGCCACCCAGGACCACTCAGTGAGCACAGCTTAACAGTATTACTGAGACTCAGCTTGCAATACCAATAGATCCGAAGGAACCCAGACTCAGGGAAGTTACATTTAAATCCCACACGGTGGCCCCTCCCTAACATCAGGAACTAGGGCGACTGTGGCCTTGGGGCGAGTGCTGGAGTCTAGGGCACTGTGGGTCTCGTACTGTGGGTCTCTCGTTCCGTTCCCCGGGGTCGTTGGCCACCGACATCCCGGGCGAGGGAGAGAGCAGCAGGGTCAATCTGGCTGGGCGGGTGAGTGCGACGCTAACATAGGAACACATGACGGGGCAATGAGCACCCGGAAGACTGTCTGATGGACAGCACTCATTTATTGAAAGGGGGGGTGGGTTTATAAACACTTGGGGAAGGTTGAGATGGCATGTACAGACTATATGGCAATCGGATGCATCGTTTATGGGCTGTTATCTAGATAGAGGAAGGACTAGTAACTTCAAAGCTATGGGGGAAGGATAAGGGAAGGTAGGGGGAAGGGCGGAAGAGGAGATTAACAGGAGGCTGTGACTTCAAAACTGTGGGGGTGAGAAGGCTACGTGACTTTAGCCACATGAGGGTCTCTTGGGCAGCTAGCCACAGGTCAGGAACTGTGGGGGGCAAAGTCTGACTTATGGAATGGTCAGAGCCTTTTGGGGTCTGGGGGGAGCGCCTTGCCAGTTCTGCCCACTCTGGGCGATGACAGCTCACTACAACCTAGAACATAGGGAAGGCCATCACCATCTCCAGGGACCCCTGACAGAGGGCCAGCTGCAACCCCGCAGCCCAGGGCCCCTGGCCATGTCCAGTGGTTCAGGCCAGCCTCCTCACAGGTCCAACCTGTTACTAGCAAAGCCCAAGAGGGCAGGAGGCCCTCCTCTCAACACTTCAGCTTTGCTGGACAGGGTGTGAAATAGTAGGAATGTCACACCCTTTTCTGAAAGAGGAATAAGACCTGACACTGCCCCAGCGCCACTTTTGCTCTAGGGTGGCCTGAGTGGGACACAGCAGAAGGTAGGGATGGCTCCTTGCCACGGATGACCTTGAAAACAAGGAGGGAAAGCCGGACAGAAAAGCAATTTCATCTCTGAAATTACAGACCGTGGCCTCATTCATCTTGATAAGCACTTTTAAGCAATAAAAGGGGCGGGAACCTGTTTTGGTAAGGACTTCGGAGGCCGCCTTCTGTGAGTCACTTTAAAGTAAATTTAGATGTTCAAAGATGCATTTGATTTCCATTGTGAGGCGAAATTGGCCACGATAGCAGGGTGAAAACAGAAGAAGAAAAGAAGAAGGGGAAGAAAAATTATTTTAAAAACAAAATTATTTGAAATTCTATATTTAAATGTGCACGTGTTCTGATTATGATAGTTAAGTATAAAGATGGCCATCAACTTTGCTGTTGTATTTGCAGTTGCATTGTGTGTGTGTGTGTGTGTGTGTGTGTGTGTGTACATGAGAGCATGCACAGGTGCTCTTATATGCATGTGCCCTAGTTTTAATGTGTGTATATGATCTTTGTCTTGAGAGAAAAAGTCAACACACCTCACCAGAGGAATTGTAAACCTCTGAAACCCACACAGACTGGGGAGTTCTTGAATACCACAAAACATTGTGATGCCTTCTGCAAAAATGAACGTTTCTCCTTTTCGTGCTGTTATGGGACAAGGGTGCTCCTCTCTGGAATCACAAGGTTTGGAGGATTGCCCACAGAGAGAGGGAAATTGCCTCGTGGCTTGATCACCAAAGGGAGGAGACACCAGCAACACTGGGGAAGCAGGTTCTGCAAGCATGGAAGTGAGCAGGGAGGGCTCAGAACACCCTGAGCACCTGAACACGTACAGCCCAGAGGGGCCCTCTCCCTGTCCCGGTGACAACTCACAGGGCTGCTGGGAACTCCCTCACTGTTAGCAGTTAGCAAAAGAGAAGTGACTGGACCTCAGCCTTTCTTCTCCTGAAGGCAGGGCATGTGTGGACTGGTGGAGGAATCTGTCACTCAGCCTTCACCTTCAGGGATGAGCACTTCTGTGCTGCTGAGCTCTCTGTCTCACACCAGGTCTCTGAAAGCCATGGAGAGCATAAGCCAGTCATGCTGGGCTTCCCACCCATGTGTGAAGCTAGACAGCAGGGTCGCCTTCTTCCCCCACGCTTGTCCTCTGGTATCATGGCCAGCAGCCCTTCCCCTGCTGGGTGTACTTCTGCTGGCCTTCCTCTGGCTGCGGACAGGAAGGGCAAGGTTGCAGCCAATAGGCAACGGGATGCGATCTCAGGGAAGACTGAGTCAGGACACATCCTCACTGGCTTCGTGCTGCTCAATGCTCAGAAGGCAGTGTGGGTACCCAGAGCATGCGATGGCGTTTTCACGAAGACCCTTCCCGGATCCTTCCTCTACTCAACATAGACTTTGGGATTTGGGGGGAAATTGCATGATCTCTTCACACCTTCCTTTCTTCTGTATAGTGGGGATGAGCAGGAGGTGAGCAGGAGGCCCTGCATTGGCCTTGCCAAAAACTGTGCAATGAGAGCACCATTATGTTCATAAAGGGGTATGACCAAAGAAAATCCTTTGTGCACCTGGTGTCAGTTAGATGATAAATTTTCTCCTGGCTTGAAAGCAGCTTAGCAGACTACCTTCCCTCTCCTGTTTCATATGGTCAGAGGTTTGCGGGGGGAGAGAGAGAGAGAGAGAGGGAGGGAGAGAGAGAGAACACTTAGGGACATCCACCACCCAGCAGAGAGGTTTCAGAGTTATCACTCCAGCTCAGGGAGTGTATTCAATCACACCGTGTATTCAGTTCATCCTGCCTGCTTGTGGACTTCAGATGTTGACAGAGAAGAATGTAGGCTGTAAACCACGGCAGAAGTGGAATCCTTTAGAAACACAGTGAGATGTAAGAAAGAACTTCCTGCTTGAGAACATTGCTAATAGGGAAATGAGGGGTTCTGAGTTAACCACATCCCCACTCAGCCTGCGAGGCTCCAGCTGTCTTGGAATTGATATCTCCAAATTTCTGGCTGCTCTCACAGAAGAGCAGACTCCAGGTTTTTACTGTTAATTCACTGTTGTTGATGATGCTGTTGGCAGGGTGGCCACGTCCTCCTTGAAGGGAGTCGTCCTTTTGAAGACAAGAAGCAGGTCTGAAAACCCCTCCTGAGTCCGGCAGGCCTGAGTGGTCTGCAGCAGACACTCACTAAGAAACCATTATCTTAAAAAAAAAAAGAAAGAAAGAAAGAAAGAAAGAAAAAAAGAGGTCTGATGCACACAGAAAATTCTTTCACTCCTGGAACCAGCCAGACAAGTCCTTCATTGACTGGATGAAGAGATAACCTAAAGATGAATTTAAGAGATTAGGAAGAGAAGCCAACGTCTTAGGTAACATGGAGTTAATTTAATCTTACCAGGGCACATTTAATACCCAAAGAGGTATTTTCAGTAATATCTTAAAAAAATAAGTCCTCCACTTAATCACCCATGCAGTAATTCATCTTTGACGAGTGACGAGGGAGAGTAGTTTGAAGAACTTGGCTTCGTATGACACTGAGTAAACCTGAACAGTATGGAAGGTGGTATTTGTTACAAGAATTTGGTCCTTCATATAATTCTGGTGTCAACATGACAGGTCTGGGTGCAGAATGGACCTTCATGTTAGAGTGACAGTGGGGCGTGGGAGTGCTCGTGGGAGGCAGCAGACTTGCCCATGTGCAGTCCTGGTCCTGGAAATCAATGTCTGCTGGAATACTCAACACAAACATGTCACTGGTCCCCTCCTGGGAGAGAAGGGGCAGCTGAGAGAGAAGAGGCACGGGCTCACTGGACGGACATGAAATATGCTCATCTCCTCAAGGGAATGGATGATAAGTGAATGATGGAATTTCAAGAAAGTGTAAATGCCCAAGCAGAGATGATCAGTGCTGCCAAGATCAGGGCCCTGGTGGGACAATTTTAGAACTCTCTCCCATGAGCTAGATGCAAGATGAAAGGTGTGTACGATTGCCTGGATCCGAAAGGTACCCAGAGCCTCATGTTTGGTTCTTTGCTCCTAGACTGTGACAATATTGGGAGATGGTAAGACACACACATCAAGCTAAGTCACAGCAGGGCAATCTTTTTTTTTTTTTTTTTTTTTTTTTGGAGAGACAGAGAGGAAGAGGAAGACAGAGATGGGAGTGCCAGCAGACTTTCAACTGCTGTGAAGGAAATCCAGATGCATGTGCCCCCTTGTGGTCAAGTGCAGCATTGCGACCTTGCATCACTTTGCATCTGGCTAAAAGTGGGACCTGGAGATTGGAACCGCTGAAGATTGGAACCCGCGTTCTTAGACTTAGGAGGCAAGCGCTTTAACCCCTAAGCCATCTCTCCAGCCCACAATCTTTTTTTTTATTGACAACTTCTATACTTACAGAAAAAAAAAAAAAAAAACCACATGATATTTCCCTCCCCTCCCCCATTCCCCTTCAGAACTCCATTCTCCATCATTTCCCCTCCCTCTCTCTATTAGTCTCTCTTTTAATTTGATGTCATCATCTTTTTCTTCTATTATGAGGGTCTTGCAAAGGTATTGCTAAACACTGCAAGGTCATGGATATCAAGGCCAATTTCTGTCTGGACAGTTGCATTGTAAGGAGTTGTACCCTTTCCTTTGGCTCTTCCATTCTATCCGCCCCCTCTTCCGCAATGGACCCTGAGCCTTGGAGGGTGTGACAGAGATGTTTCAGTGCTGGACACTCCTCTGTCCCTTCTTCTCAGTAGTATGTTGCCTTTTGTGGTCATCCCAGTGGTCATCACCATCTGAAAAGAGAAGCTTCTCTAACCAGAAGTGAGAGTAGCATTACTATGTGAATATGAACATTAAGTGTATCTTTACTCAAGCTAAGCCTGAGAACGTGGAAGGCTGTGCACCTTGGGTGGAACTTCTGGAAGGCAGGAGCTCACAGCTTCTCCAAAGATTTCCTGATGACCATGAACCAAATGACTCCTGAATGGATCTGAAAGGAGACAGCAGCTCGTGGTCTACGAGGACATACGCGAGTCAATCTACTTGTGATTTGTTATATGTCTGTAATTACAAACATGCTTTCAATTCAGCTCTAGCTCCCCATAGTTTTCCATTGATGATTCTTAAATAAGAGCTGTGAGTACAGGAAGTACAGGGTTCTCTATCCAAAGAACCCACTGACCCTCCTTTAAATCATATTTTGTGTGTTGTGTGTTCATTTTCATTTATCCAAACACCACTGGATGGTGTACACAGTAAGACCTTTACAAAATGGGGACTAGTCACAGGAAGTTACGTCACTGAAGTGATGCATTTGAAGGAGGTATTAGGACCCTGGTCACTTTCCTGTAGCCTCCCGTCTGAACTCCTGCCAAATGGTCCTGCCTTGCCACACGCCCCAAAGCAATGGAACCATGCAGGCAGCCGTGACTAACGGCTCCAAAACCGTGAGCCAAAATAAGCCCCAGCTCTGAGTAAATTTTGCTTGATGCTGGATGTTTGTTACAGTAAAGAGAGACGATCCATGACCTTGCAGTGCCTAGCAATACCATCGCAAGACCCTCAAAATAGAAGAAAAAGATGATGACATCAAATTAAAAGAAAGACTAATGGAGAGAGGGAGGGGATATGATGGAGATTGGTGTTCTAAAGTGGAATGGGGGAGGAGAGGGAAATATCATATGTTTTCTGTATGTAAATATAGAAGGTGTCAATAAAAAATTAATAATTAAAAAAAGAAAAGAAAAGGCTCCCACACAGTTTGATTCTCCATAGGCCTCTGACCTTTAGACTGCATCATTGTGTGGTTCTGGAGGATGGCACAATTTATCTACCTGTGCTGAAAGAAATGAACCTCCTCTCCCAAGAGGCAATAGGTAGTCCTTGTATGATATAAATATTTCTGCCCAGCAAAATTCATATGCTAACATTTTTATTCTCCAATTAAAGTTATTCAGTTGTGCCTGTGGAAGGCAGATGAGTTCAGGAGGACAGAACCCTCAGAAGAGGATTAGTATCCTTATTAAAGAGTCCCCAGTCCCAGAGAGCCTTCTCAGGCATTCTTTGTATGAAGACAGCAAGCGGGTATCACCCAGGAGCCCAGCGTTCCAATCTTCAGAACAGAGAGAAGGTGACTTTGTGTTTGGGTAAGCCCCTTGGTTTGTGAAACTTAGATAGAGCAGCCTTGGGGCACGACTGCAGAAGGGCTGGACTCGATCTCCAAGGACCTCAAGACCCACGCTTGCACCAACATGTGTTAGGGAGTGCACAGCAGTCTGGAGGTGCAGGGGCTTCATCAGGAAGCTGGAAGACACCTTCTGAGTGGAAGATCAGATTGGCTTCCCTTTGTAAAGTACTTTCCACCTGTGCAAGAACCTTGGACTACTGAACCCTGCTGCTAGGATACGTCGCTCAGGGAGGCACGGCCAACACTGCTATTCCAGACCATAAAGGGCATCACTGACAGGGCTCGAGTGTGGGCACGCTAAGAATGGCTATGCATTGTCTTGGTGCAAAGCCAGCCACAGTGCCAGGAGGCTGGAGGCTGGTTCTTCCAAATCTGAGGACACCATCTCAGTTAGCATGCAGTGTATCTCACCAGGCCTGGGCTGAGGACCTCAGCGGGTGGCATTGCCATGGAGGTGACAGCACAGCAGAGGTGTGTTGTGGTGGGCACTTCTCCTGACAACAAGCAGCTCTGAAGTGGCATCCCAGGAACTAGACCCACAGGAGCTCCAAAGAGCTCAGCATCCCTACATGCTAGATGCTTCCATGCAGACTGGAACCAGAGTCAGTTGGAACCATGGATGGTTGACTTGATTGCTGGCCCAAATTCCAGAAGTGAGCCAGGTTCAAATCCAGAGCCTACTGACTAAAGTGGTCACCAGTTCCTGGGAAGAAAACCCCTAGACCTGTGCTTGGTCAAGGGACCAAGGAGCACATAACCAGGAAACCACTCTGAGAACAGGAAGTACCCAGCCATTTTCACCAAACAGGACACCATCCCTGCCTAAGATCATTCATGCTCTAATACCCGAAGAATCACGGGGCTTGCCCTAAACTACAGGGAAGATGGCTCAGCAGTTAAAGTCATGTGCTTGCAAGCCTGCCTGCCTGAGTTCAACTCCCCAAGATCCACATCAAGTCAGACCGAAAGGCACATATGCCTGTAATGTCTACATGCCGAAGTCAATGGGAACCAAGGGAATCTAGAAGCCCATCACCAGCTAGACTGGCACACACACAAAGCAAGCTGCAAAACCAGCATAACCCGAGAGGCCTTGTCCCAAGCAGAGTGGAGGGAGAGAGCAAAAGTCTCCACATTGACCTTAGGCATATGTGCCACACATTTTATGCAATCAACACATATATACACACATACATCCACACTTACATACACACATCTGTATCCACACATACATACCCACACATACATATCCACACATCCACACATATGTGCCCACACATGCACACATCCATATTCACACATCTGTATCCACACATACATATTCACACATTCACACATACACACATCTGTATCCACACATACATACCCACACATACATATCCACACATCCACATATATACCCACACATGCACACATCCATATCCACACATCTGTATCCACACATACATATTCACACATACACATACACACATCTGTATCCACACATACATACCCACACATACATATCCACACATCCACACATATGTACCCACACATGCACACATCCATATTCACACATCTGTATCCACACATACATATTCACACATACACATACACATACACACATCTGTATCCACACATACATACCCACACATACATATCCACACATCCACACATATATACCCACACATGCACACATCCATATCCACACATCTGTATCCACACATACATATTCACACATACACATACACACATCTGTATCCACACATACATACCCACACATACATATCCACACATCCACACATATGTACCCACACATGCACACATCCATATCCACACATCTGTATCCACACATACATATTCACACATACACACATCTGTATACATACATACATACCCACACATAAATATCCACACATCCACACATATGTACCCACACATGCACACATCCATATCCACACATCTGTACCCATACATACATATTCACACATCCACACATATGTACCCACACATCCATACCACATCTGTATCCATACATACAAATTCACATACACACATCTGTATCCACACATACATACCCACACATACATATCCACACATACAAATCACACATCCACACATCTGTATCCACACATACATATTCACACATACACATTCACATCCACACATATATATCCACATACATCTACATCCACACATACATATGTATGCATACATACATGCCCACTTATACATACCCACACATATGAATTCACACATACACGATGTGTTCACACATACATGTCCACATAATACACATCTACACATACTTATCCACCCAATACACACCAACATCCACATACACACATACATATCCACACATGCATGCATAGTAAAACAATTAAAATAAGATGGCCCACGCTGGTGGGCACCCTGTGTTTTGTGTGAAGCATCCTTATATCTCAGGAAACTTCTTCCATCCTTAACTCAAATGTCTCCAAGGCCACCGGAATGGGATAGCTCTGAGCAGGGGCAGGAAGGGACTGCATGACAGCTTGATGCTGTGGAGCACAATCTTGCAGCCTGCATTGCTGTCACGTTGGTGATGTGTAGTGAGATGCTGAGGGACTGGAAGGAGAGAACCAGGTCCCTTTCCAAAAGTACTGGTGTGCTCCCAGCCCAGGCCCATCCCATCACCCTCTCCCTGTTATCTTCCCTCAAACACCGGCCAAACCAGATGATGCAGGCTATACCCACCCCAGCTAAGAGGCACAGAGCAGGTCTATGGCATAAGGCCAATGAGCTGAGTACACAGGAGATGCAGTCAGTCCCTTGGGGGAGTTCCGTGAAAATACTCAAAATTCTGGGGTTGGGAACATGGCTTAGTGAGTAAAAGAGGTTGCTGTGCAAGCATGGAGACCTGAGTTTGGCTCCTCAGAACCCAGTGCACCTGCAATTTCACTGCTGGAGCTGAGTAAACAGGGGTTCCCTGCAGCTCAGCTGGCCAGCGAGTGGAACCGAATCTGTGCTTGTCAGCTAGCACCTTAACCACTAAGCCATCTCTCCGGCCCATGCATGATTATTTTAAGTGGGTTCATGGCATTTCCACACAGAATTATATAGATTCAACAAGACACCCTGCTTCAGAGAAGAAGATGGTGAGTGACTGAGTGATTAAGATACCTGGCATTAAACCCTGGCCTCTACACATGTACATGTGTGCAAATGTATGCACAAACTCATGCTCACACACATGCAGTTAGGCATACACACATGCACACATATCACACACACACACATATTTTAAAAAGAAACAGAAAACTCTTCAAAGTTCATTGTGTTCTGTGCAGAGTTGACTAGAGCCTGGTGTGTCCAAATGGTTAGCCACATGCCTTCCAGAACAGCTAAGAATGTGACCCAGTGCCATGCTACTCTTTGAATCAGCAAAGCTCCTACAGCTGTATCCCTGCCGAGTGTGATCAGAGCTACCTCCTGAGGGCTGGCCAGGCTAGGCCAGGTGCTCTTCCTCGGAGCTAGCTGCTATGACTAGTCCTCAAATTATGCTGCAGGAAATGAGGGCCGAGGGGGGAAGAACCAGCCTGCCCCAGATATTACAGCTGCTCTCAGCAAGTGGGAGCTGACTCCACTGTCTGTCTGCTTTAGCAGAACAGGAACACACTTTATTTTGTGCGTGTTTAGTTTTTAAATATTATTATGTATTTATTTGCAAGCAGAGACAGAGAAGAGAGAAAGGAGGGAAGAGAATGGGTGTGTCAGGACCCCCAGCCGCAGCAAACGAACTTCAGACACATGCACCATTGCATCTGGCTTTGCATGGGTCCTGAAAAGTCGAACGTGGGTCATTAGGCCCCATAGGCAAGTGCTTTAACCACTGAGCCATCTCTCCAGCCCATGCGTGGTTATTTTAAGTGGGTTTCTTTGTGGCATTTCCACACAGAATTAGATGAGTCAGCACCCTTTACTCTATCTAGGTCACCCTGACTTCCCCACAGTGCCTTGATAATCCCCAGCTTGTCAGTCATTTGGTTTTAATTTACAACCCCACTTTTCTGGTAAGTGTGTTGGCATCCTACAGTAAACTGCCAGACATGCCAGTAGGTTCTCAGTGAGGTCTTCAGGGCACTGCACATTATCTAGTGTAAGTGAACTAAATTATGCAAACATCTACAGGACAGAGTGGGTTGTCCTTCATTTTGTTGGGACATGATTAGGGTCTTATTTAGCTTGTTATTTATATTTATTTACAGTCAGACAAAGAGAATGTTTAATAAAATCAACCTCTTGTCTTGAGTTAAATGGGAATCAAATAAGCAAGTCCATTCAGAAGATAGAGACTTCAGCTCTGTAGTTTGAATATATGTCCCCAATATATTCAGTATTTTATTAGTTATAGTTTGCATCTGCAATCACCTTGCTAGAGGCAATGTCACTGGGGGCTGGTCTTAAGGTGTTGATGGTAGATTTGAGATTCCATTGTAAAGATATGCAAAGTGTGCCTAGCGGGAGTTCCTGAAGTGTGCTGGGCTTTTGGCTGTAGTTTTGCTCTGTGTGCTGTGTGGTTGATTGGTTTTTCTCTCATGCTTGGATCTGTGAAGGCAGGCCAGCTTCTTCTGCCATTATGGAACTTCCCCTGGATCTGTAAGCTTCAATAAATAATATCCCTTCCTCCATAACTGTGCCTGGTCTGGAAGTTCATCTCAGCGAACCTGAAGCTGTCTGCTACAAGCTCTAAACTTTTAAAAAAAAACATTTATTAAAAATATTAAACTGGGGCTGGAGAGATGGCTTAGTGGTTAAAGAACTTACCTGTGAAGTCTAAGAACTCATGTTCAACTACAACTCTGAGCTAATGCCTGACTGTATTCCAAGTTCAAAGGTCTGTCTCTCAAAATTAAAAACAAGGGGGTTACTCTTTCATTTTATTCTGCACCCACATAAGCCAGAAAGTAGGTTGTGTGTGTGCCCAAGATGCTCTCCCATCCAGAGCTCATGCCAACTCCTTTCCACGTGACCCCATGCTCTCCCATCCAGTGTGGGAATTCCAGAGGCCAGGAAAACTCAGAGACCTGAGGTAGCTGGGCCAGGAGGTCAAAGACCTCATCCGAGGATCCACGGGCTGAGTCTGCTGCAGCTGAAACGCAGCTGAAAGATGTCTCTGAGGTCAGCAGACATGGAGAAGCTCAGGGGGTGGGAGGGCAGGGCAGCCACGTTCTCCTGAGCTCTCATTGTCACCTAGGCTGAAACAATAGGGCTATGAGGTCAGACCATGCCCCAGAGAAGAACATTTGTAAAGTACTTTCCACCTGTGCAAGAACCTTGGACTACTGAACCCTGCTGCTAGGATACGCGCCCAGGAGGCACGGCCAACACTGCTATTCCAGACCATAAAGGGCATCACTGACAGGGCTCGAGGTGGGCATGCTAGAATGGCTATGCATTGTCTTGGTGCAAAGCCAGCCACAGTGCCAGGAGGCTGGAGGCTGGTTCTTCCAAATCTGAGGACACCATCTCAGTTAGCATGCAGTGTATCTCACCAGGCCTGGGCTGAGGACCTCAGCGGGTGGCATTGCCATGGAGGTGACAGCACAGCAGAGGTGTGTTGTGGTGGGAACTTCTCCTGACAACAAGCAGCTCTGAAGTGGCATCCCAGGAACTAGACCCACAGGGCTCAAGAGCTCAGCATCCCTACATGCTAGATGCTTCCATGCAGACTGGAACCAGTCAGTTGGAACCATGGATGGTTGACTTGATTGCTGGCCCAAATTCCAGAAGTGAGCCAGGTTCAAATCCAGAGCCTACTGACTAAAGTGGTCACCAGTTCCTGGGAAGAAAACCCTAGACCTGTGCTTGGTCAAGGGACAGGGAGCACATAACCAGGAAACCACTCTGAGAACAGGAAGTACCCAGCCATTTTCACCAAACAGGACACCATCCCTGCCTAAGATCATTCATGCTCTAATACCCGAGAGAAGAATCAGGGCTTGCCTAGAAGCTACAGGAAGATGGCTCAGCAGTTAAAGTCACATGCTTGCAAGCCTGCCCGCCTGAGTTCAACTCCCCAAGATCCACATCAAGTCAGACCGAAGGCACATATGCCTGTAATGTCTACATGCCGGGTCAATGGGAACCAAGGGAATCTAGAAGCCCATCACCAGCTAGACTGGCACACACACAAAAACAAGCTGCAAAACCAGCATAACCCGAGAGGCCTTGTCCCAAGCAGAGTGGAGGGAGAGCAAAAGTCTCCACATTGACCTTAGGCATATGTGCCACACATTTCATGCAATCAACACATATATACACACATACATCCACACTTACATACACACATCTGTATCCACATACATACCACACATACATATCCACATCCACACATATGTACCCACACATGCACACATCCATATCCACACATCTGTATCCACACATACAAATTCACATACACATCTGTATCCACATACATACCACACATACATATCACATCCACACATATGTACCCACACATGCACACATCCATATTCACACATCTGTATCCACACATACATATTCACACACACACACACACACACACATCTGTATCCACACACATACATACCCACATACATATCCACACATCACACATATGTACCCACATGCACACATCCATATCCACATCTGTATCACACATACATATTCCACATACACATACACATATCTGTATTCACACATACATACCCACACATACATATCCACACATCACACATATGTACCCACATATGCACATATCCCTCTGTCCACACATCTGTATCCACATACATATTCACATACACATCTGTATCCACACACATACATATCCACACATCCACACATCTGTATCCACACACATACATATCCACATCCACACATATGTACCCACACATCCATATCCACACATCTGTATCCACATACATATTCACACATACACACATACATACCCACACATACATATCCACACATCCCATATGTACCACACATAAATAATCACACATATACCCACACATCATATCCACATACATATTCACACATACACATTCACATCCACATATATATCCACATACATCACATCCACACATACATATGTATGCATACATACATGCCCATATACATACCCACACTGTGAATTCACACATACGATGTGTTCACACATACATGTCCACATAATACACATCTACACATACTTATCCACCAATACACACCAACATCCATACAGCACATACATATCCACATGCATGCATAGTAAAACAATTAAAATAAGATGGCCCACGCTGGTGGGCACCCTGTCATTTGTGTAGAAGCATCCTTATATCTCAGGAAACTTCTTCCATCCTTCGCTCAAATGTCTCCAAGGCCACCGGAATGGGAGAGCTCTGAGCAGGGGCAGGAAGGGACTGCATGACAGCTTGATGCTGTGGAGCACAATCTTGCAGCCTGCATTGCTGTCACGTTGGTGATGTGTAGTGAGATGCTGAGGACTGGAAGAGAGAACCAGGTCCCTTTCCAAAAGTACTGGTGTGCTCCCAGCCCAGACCCATCCCATCACCCTCTCCCTGTTATCTTCCCTCAAACACCAGCCAAACCAGATGATGCAGGCTATACCCACCCCAGCTAAGAGGCACAGAGCAGGTCTATGGCATAAAGCCCATGAGCTGAGTACACAGGAGACCCAGTCAGTCCCTTGGGGAGTTCGTGAAAATACTCAAAAATTCTGGGGCTGGGAACATGGCTTAGTGAGTAAAGAGGTTGCTGTGCAAGCATGGAGACCTGGGTTTGGCTCCTCAGAACCCAGTGCACTACAATTTCACTGCTGGAGCTGAGTAAACAGGGGTTCCCTGCAGCTCAGCTGGCCAGCGAGTGGAGCCGAATCTGTGCTTGTCAGCCAGCGCCTTAACCACTAAGCCATCTCTCCAGCCCATGCATGATTATTTTAAGTGGGTTCATGGCACTTCCACACAGAATTATATAGATTCAACAAGACACCCTGCCTCGGAGAAGAGATGGTGAGTGACTGGAGTGATTAAGATACCTGGCATTTAAACCCTGGCCTCTACACATATACATGTGTGTGCACATGTATGCACAAACTCATGCTCACACACATGCAGTTAGGCATACACACGCACACATATCATACACAATACACACATACGTTTTAAAAAGAAACAGAAAACTCTTAAAGTTCATTGTGTTCTGTGCAGAGTTGACTAGAGCCTGGTGTGTCCAAATGGTTAGCCACATGCCTTCCCAGAACAGCTAAGAATGTGACCCAGTGCCATGCTGCTCTTGAATCAGCAAAGCTCCTACAGCTGTATCCCTGCCCAGTGTGATCAGAGCCACCTCCTGAGTGCTGGCCGGGCTAGGCCAGTGCTCTTCCTCGGAGCTAGCTGCTATGACTAGTCCTCAAATTATGCTGCAGAAATGAGGGCCGAGGGAAGAACCAGCCTGCCCCAGATATTACAGCTGCTCTCAGCAAGGAGCTGACTCACTGTCTGTCTGCTTTAGCAGAACAGGAACACACTTTATTTTTCAAGTGTTTAGTTTTTAAAATATTATTATGTATTTATTTGCAAGCAGAGACAGAGAGAAGAGAGAGAAGGAGGAAGAGAATGGGTGTGTCAGGACCCCAGCCGTAGCAAACAGACTTCAGACACATTTTCATTGCATCTGGCTTTGCATGGGTCCTGAAAAGTCGAACCCCGTCGGTCATTAGGCCCCATAGGCAAGTGCTTTAACCACTGAGCCATCTCTCCAGCCCATGCGTGGTTATTTTAAGTGGGTTTCTTTGTGGCATTTCCACACAGAATTAGATGAGTCAGCACCCTTTACTCTATCTAGGTCACCCTCTTCCCCACGACCCTCCCTCAGCTCCCCCCTCCCTCTGCGGACTACTTCCTCCCTCCATATAATCCCCCACCTCCTTCCATGTCACATTTGGTTTGTAGGGTGACAACCCCACGTGTAGCAGCCGGCAGGGCGCCATGCACCTCTGTACTACAGTAAAGGTGATCTCCGACTGCACGTCTCATGCATAGAGTTCGTATCCCAGTTCTCAGTCTAAAGTTATTTAGGGGCACTGCTCACACATTATCTAGTGTTTCCTTCCATGTGAACTAAATTATGCAAACAGCTTTCAACCTTAGAGTGGAAAAGTTGTCATATCGAAAATTTCCAGTGTTGATTTTGAATACGCCCAATGATTAGCTTTTAAAAAAGTCTTATTTATTCATTTATTTATTTATATTTATTTATTTATTTGAGAGAGAGAGGCAGACAAAGAGAATGGTCATTCCAGGGCCTCCAGCCACTGAAAACAAACTCCAGATGCATGCACCCTCTTGTTCACTTGTCTTACATAGGTACTGGGGAATCAAATCTGGGTCCTTAGGCTTCACAAGCAAGAACCTTAACCTAAGCCATCTCTTCAGCTCTGTGGTAGTTTGAATATATGTCCCCCAATATATTCAGTATTTTATTAGTTATGGTTTGCATCTGCAATCACCTTGCTAGAGGCAATGTTACTGGGGGCTGGTCTTAAGGTGTTGATGGTAGATTTGAGATTCCATTGTAAAGATAGGCAAAGTGTGCCTCGCAGGAGTTCCTGAAGTGTGCTGGGCTTTTGGCTGTAGTTTTGCTCTGTGTGCTGTGTGGCTGGTTGGTTTTTCTCTCTCATTCTTGGATCTGTGAAGACAGGCCAGTTTCTTCTGCGATTATGGAACTTCCCCTGGATCTATAAGCTTCAATAAATAATATCCCTTCCTCCATAACTGTGCCTGGTCTGGAAGTTCATCTCAGCAAACCTGAAGCTGTCTGCTACAAGCTCTAAACTTTTTTAAAAAAACATTTATTAAAAATATTAAACTGGGGCTGGAGAGATGGCTTAGTGGTTAAAGAACTTACCTGTGAAGCCTAAGAACTCATGTTCAAATCTTCAGAACCTATGTAGCCAGACACACAGTGACACAAGCTCACAAGGTCGAATATGCACACAAGGGGGCGCACACGTACACAAGGAGCACGCATGCCTGGAGTTTGTTTACAGGGGCTGCAAGGCCCTGGCTTGCCCACACTCTCTCTCTCTCTCTGTCTGTCTCTCAAAATTAAAAAATAAGGGGTTGGAGAGACAGCTTAGCGATTAAGGCATTTGCCTGCTAAGTCTAAGGTCCCAGGTTCAATTCCCCAGCACCCACATAAGCCAGATGCACAGGGTGGCATATGTATCTGGACTTAGTTTGTGGTGGCTGGATGCCCTAGTGCCCATTTCTGCCTTTATCTGCACTCTCAAAATTAATAATTAAAAAGAAAAGAAAAGGCTCCCACACAGTTTGATTCTCCATAGGCCTCTGACCTTTAGACTGCATCATTGTGTGGTTCTGGAGGATGGCACAATTTATCTACCTGTGCTGAAAGAAATGAACCTCCTCTCCCAAGAGGCAATAGGTAGTCCTTGTATGATATAAATATTTCTGCCCAGCAAAATTCATATGCTAACATTTTTATTCTCCAATTAAAGTTATTAAGTTGTGCCTGTGGAAGGCAGATGAGTTCAGGAGGACGGAACCCTCAGAAGAGGATTAGTGTCCTTATTAAAGAGGTCCCAGTTCCAGAGAGCCTTCTCAGGCATTCTTTGTATGAAGACAGCAAGCGGGTATCACCCAGGAGCCCAGCATTCCAATCTTCAGAACAGAGAGAAGGTGACTTTGTGTTTGGGTAAGCCCCTTGGTTTGTGAAACTTAGATAGAGCAGCCTTGGGGCACGACTGCAGAAGGGCTGGACTCGATCTCCAAGGACCTCAAGACCCACGCTTGCACCAACATGTGTTAGGGAGTGCACAGCAGTCTGGAGGTGCAGGGGCTTCATCAGGAAGCTGGAAGACACCTTCTGAGTGGAAGATCAGATTGGCTTCCCTTTGTAAAGTACTTTCCACCTGTGCAAGAACCTTGGACTACTGAACCCTGCTGCTAGGATACGTCGCTCAGGGAGGCACGGCCAACACTGCTATTCCAGACCATAAAGGGCATCACTGACAGGGCTCGAGTGTGGGCATGCTAGAATGGCTATGCATTGTCTTGGTGCAAAGCCAGCCACAGTGCCAGGAGGCTGGAGGCTGGTTCTTCCAAATCTGAGGACACCATCTCAGTTAGCATGCAGTGTATCTCACCAGGCCTGGGCTGAGGACCTCAGCGGGTGGCATTGCCATGGAGGTGACAGCACAGCAGAGGTGTGTTGTGGTGGGAACTTCTCCTGACAACAAGCAGCTCTGAAGTGGCATCCCAGGAACTAGACCCACAGGAGCTCCAAAGAGCTCAGCATCCCTACATGCTAGATGCTTCCATGCAGACTGGAACCAGTCAGTTGGAACCATGGATGGTTGACTTGATTGCTGGCCCAAATTCCAGAAGTGAGCCAGGTTCAAATCCAGAGCCTACTGACTAAAGTGGTCACCAGTTCCTGGGAAGAAAACCCCTAGACCTGTGCTTGGTCACGGGACCAAGGAGCACATAACCAGGAAACCACTCTGAGAACAGGAAGTACCCAGCCATTTTCACCAAACAGGACACCATCCCTGCCTAAGATCATTCATGCTCTAATACCCGAAGAATCACGGGGCTTGCCCTAAACTACAGGGACGATGGCTCAGCAGTTAAAGTCACATGCTTGCAAGCCTGCCCGCCTGAGTTCAACTCCCCAAGATCCACATCAAGTCAGACCGAAAGGCACATATGCCTGTAATGTCTACATGCCGAAGTCAATGGGAACCAAGGGAATCTAGAAGCCCATCACCAGCTAGACTGGCACACACACAAAGCAAGCTGCAAAACCATCATAACCCGAGAGGCTTTGTCCCAAGCAGAGTGGAGGGAGAGAGCAAAAGTCTCCACATTGACCTTAGGCATATGTGCCACACATTTCATGCAATCAACACATATATACACACATACATCCACACTTACATACACACATCTGTATCACACATACATACCCACACATACATATCCACACATCCACACATATGTGCCCACACATGCACACATCCATATTCACACATCTGTATCCACACATACATATTCACACATACACATACACATACACACATCTGTATCCACACATACATACCCACACATACATATCCACACATCCACACATATATACCCACACATGCACACATCCATATCCACACATCTGTATCCACACATACATATTCACACATACACACACACATCTGTATCCACACATACATACCCCACATACATATCCACACATCACACATATGTACCCACACATGCACATCCATATTCACATCTGTATCCACACATACATATTCACACATACACATACACATACACACATCTGTATCCACATACATTTATACACATACATATCCACATCACACATATATACCCACACATGCACACATCCATATCCACACATCTGTATCCACACATACATATTCACACATACACATACACACATCTGTATCCACACATACATACCCACACATACATATCCACACATCCACACATATGTACCCACACATGCACACATCCATATCCACACATCTGTATCCACACATACATATTCACACATACACACATCTGTATACATACATACATACCCACACATAAATATCCACACATCCACACATATGTACCCACACATGCACACATCCATATCCACACATCTGTACCCATACATACATATCCACACATCCACACATATGTACCCACACATCCATATCCACACATCTGTATCCATACATACAAATTCACACATACACACATCTGTATCCACACATACATACCCACACATACATATCCACACATACAAATTCACACATCCACACATCTGTATCCACACATACATATTCACACATACACATTCACATCCACACATATATATCCACATACATCTACATCCACACATAGATATGTATGTATGCATACATACATGCCCACTTATACATACCCACACATATGAATTCACACATACATGATGTGTTCACACATACATGTCCACATAATACACATCTACACATACTTATCCACCCAATACACACCAACATCCACATACACACATACATATCCACACATGCATGCATAGTAAAACAATTAAAATAAGATGGCCCATGCTGGTGGCACCCTGTGTTTTTGTGTGAAGCATCCTTATATCTCAGGAAACTTCTTCCATCCTTAACTCAAATGTCTCCAAGGCCACCGGCATGGGATAGCTCTGAGCAGGGGCGGGAAGGGACTGCATGACAGCTTGATGCTGTGGAGCACAATCTTGCAGCCTGCATTGCTGTCACGTTGGTGATGTGTAGTGAGATGCTGAGGACTGGAAGGAGAGAACCAGGTCCCTTTCCAAAAGTACTGGTGTGCTCCCAGCCCAGGCCCATCCCATCACCTCTCCCTGTTATCTTCCCTCAAACACCGGCCAAACCAGATGATGCAGGCTATACCCCACCCCAGCTAAGAGGCACAGAGCAGGTCTATGGCATAAAGCCCATGAGCTGAGTACACAGGAGACCCAGTCAGTCCCTTGGGGGAGTTCCGTGAAAATACTCAAAATTCTGGGGCTGGGAACATGGCTTAGTGAGTAAAAGAGGTTGCTGTGCAAGCATGGAGACCTGGGTTTGGCTCCTCAGAACCCAGTGCACCTACAATTTCACTGCTGGAGCTGAGTAAACAGGGGTTCCCTGCAGCTCAGCTGGCCAGCGAGTGGAGCCGAATCTGTGCTTGTCAGCCAGCGCCTTAACCACTAAGCCATCTCTCCAGCCCATGCATGATTATTTTAAGTGGGTTCATGGCACTTCCACACAGAATTATATAGATTCAACAAGACACCCTGCCTCGGAGAAGAAGATGGTGAGTGACTGAGTGATTAAGATACCTGGCATTAAACCCTGGCCTCTACACATATACATGTGTGCACATGTATGCACAAACTCATGCTCACACACATGCAGTTAGGCATACACACACGCACACATATCATACACACACACACACGTTTTAAAAAGAAACAGAAAACTCTTCAAAGTTCATTGTGTTCTGTGCAGAGTTGACTAGAGCCTGGTGTGTCCAAATGGTTAGCCACATGCCTTCCAGAACAGCTAAGAATGTGACCCAGTGCCATGCTGCTCTTTGAATCAGCAAAGCTCCTACAGCTGTATCCCTGCCCAGTGTGATCAGAGCCACCTCCTGAGTGCTGGCCGGGCTAGGCCAGGTGCTCTTCCTCGGAGCTAGCTGCTATGACTAGTCCTCAAATTATGCTGCAGGAAATGAGGGCCGAGGGGAAGAACCAGCCTGCCCCAGATATTACAGCTGCTCTCAGCAAGTGGGAGCTGACTCCACTGTCTGTCTGCTTTAGCAGAACAGGAACACACTTTATTTTGTGCGTGTTTAGTTTTTAAATATTATTATGTATTTATTTGCAAGCAGAGACAGAGAAGAGAGAAAGGAGGGAAGAGAATGGGTGTGTCAGGACCCCCAGCCGCAGCAAACGAACTTCAGACACATGCACCATTGCATCTGGCTTTGCATGGGTCCTGAAAAGTCGAACGTGGGTCATTAGGCCCCATAGGCAAGTGCTTTAACCACTGAGCCATCTCTCCAGCCCATGTGTGGTTATTTTAAGTGGGTTTCTTTGTGGCATTTCCACAGAGAATTAGATGAGTCAGCACCCTTTACTCATCTAGGTCACCCTCTTCCCCACAGTGCCTTGAAACCAGCTTGTCAGTCATACGTTTTAATTTAGAAGCACTTTTCTGGTAAGTGTGTTGGCATCCTTAGAAACTGCCAGACATGCCAGTAGGTTCCTGAGGTCTTCAGGGAGCACAGAGTGTAAGTGGCTATGCATCTACAGGACAGAGGGTAGTCCTTCATTTGAGGGGGACATGGGGAGCTTGTTAAACAGTCTTAAGGCTGTTTAATAAAATCAACCTTTGTCTTGAGTTAAATATGTAAGCAAGTCCATTCAGAAGATAGAGACTGTGGTAGTTTGAATATATGTCCCCCAATATATTCAGTATTTTATTAGTTATAGTTTGCATCTGCAATCACCTTGCTAGAGGCAATGTCACTGGGGGCTGGTCTTAAGGTGTTGATGGTAGATTTGAGATTCCATTGTAAAGATATGCAAAGTGTGCCTAGCGGGAGTTCCTGAAGTGTGCTGGGCTTTTGGCTGTAGTTTTGCTCTGTGTGCTGTGTGGTTGATTGGTTTTTCTCTCATGCTTGGATCTGTGAAGGCAGGCCAGCTTCTTCTGCCATTATGGAACTTCCCTGGATCTATAAGCTTCAATAAATAATATCCCTTCCTCCATAACTGTGCCTGGTCTGGAAGTTCATCTCAGCGAACCTGAAGCTGTCTGCTACAAGCTCTAAACTTTTAAAAAAAAACATTTATTAAAAATATTAAACTGGGGCTGGAGAGATGGCTTAGTGGTTAAAGAACTTACCTGTGAAGTCTAAGAACTCATGTTCAACTACAACTCTGAGCTAAGCTGACTGTATTCCAAGTTCAAAGGCTGCACTGAATTACAACCTACTCTTTCATTTTATTCTGTGAAAGTAGGTTGTGTGTGAAGATGCTCTCCCATCCAGAGCTCATGCCAACCTTTCCACGTGACCCCAACCAGTGTGGGAATTCCAGAGGCCAGGAAAACTCAGAGACCTGAGGTAGCTGGGCCAGGAGGTCAAAGACCTCATCCGAGGATCCACGGGCTGAGTCTGCTGCAGCTGAAACGCAGCTGAAAGATGTCTCTGAGGTCAGCGGACATGGAGAAGCTCAGGGGGGTGGGAGGGCAGGGCAGCCACGTTCTCCTGAGCTCTCATTGTCACCTAGGCTGAAACAATAGGGCTATGAGGTCAGACCATGCCCCAGAGAAGAACATACCATCGCAAGACCCTCAAAATAGAAGAAAAAGATGATGACATCAAATTAAAAGAAAGACTAATGGAGAGAGGGAGGGGATGTGATGGAGATTGGAGTTCTAAAGTGGAATGGGGGGAGGGGAGGGAAATATCTTGTTTTTTGTATGTAAGTATAGAAGGTATCAATAAAAAAATTAATAATTAAAAAAAGAATTGTAATATTCCCTGAAACAAGTCTGGACCTCCAGTTCAGAGCGTGTCCTCTAAGATTATTCTGATACATCCAAAACAGTGTCATGGGATCATATCCGATGAGACGATGACAGAGGTCACCTACCTGTGCAATCTTTTGGTCACTGGTCCCAAGCTAGAAGGCCCAGCTCTGTGAGTTGAGCCCAGGGCCGCAACAGGCCAACAAGGCCTTGGAGCTATCCAAAGAACGTGATGGAAATGGGTTGCTAGAAGGGAAACGGTTGTTCTGAGCAGGATTTATGCAGGAGACACAAATCACCACAGACACCTCCCCACAGGGGTCCGTGTTTAGCTTCCATGTTGAAGTCATCAGAGAACATTCTGGAAGCGTCTGTTCCATGTCTGTGGTGGGAGGGGGAGAGAGGCCCCAGCCTTTCCCTTCCTAAAAGTAGGTAAGGTTGACCTACACAACGTAGGTCTCCTTATCATCCTGACAAGACAGCATCACATTTGAAGTTTAGACAGCAGGTTTCTGAAGGAGCTGGGTCCCCTCGGATTTTATTGCAAAACAGGGAGCTCTGGTCACAAAGGACTTCTTTCATGACAGGAAGACATTTCACCTGCACAAATAAACTGACAAACATTTGCATACAGCTGTGACCTAGTGCCCTCGGAGAAAGCACTAACAGTGCACCTTAAAGATGGAGACGTGGTTCTGACTGCAATATGCTCAGTCTGTCTGTCTCGTTTCTTTTTTTTATAATTTATTTTTATTTATATTATTCTCATTTTACATTCATAGTGGTGACTCCATTATCCTCCTCCCTGTCCTCCCTCTTCCAAAGGGACCCTCATCAATGGAGAATGTGGGTCGTGCATTGTGGGGGTAGTCAAGAGGTCTGGGGGATAGGCCAAGTCTCTGTGCATAACGCCCCAACTTGTGGCTCTAACATTCTTTCCGCCCCCTCTTCCGTGAATTTCCCTGAGCCACATTGGGGTCATTTTAGCTCTACTTCAGTGATGAGGTTTTGGAGCCTCTGTGTCTCTGGATATCTGGCTTAGTGGGAGTTGGATGTTCTCTGTGTTTATCTCCTTCAGCCTTTTTCTGGTGTTGAGATCGCCATGAACACTGACCTCTTGCCCTTCCCCCACATTACTCTATGGTTTCAGCTGGAGCCCTGGTGAGGTGTGATTGGCTGATCCTCCCTTCAGGTTCCTTGTCCATCTGAAAAAGATAAGCAAATTCTCCAATGGAGAGAGAAGTTAGTACTAGATAGATGGGATGGCCATAGATATTTCGGTCTATTTCGTGTCCTTCTCAGGGTGTTTCCCACCAGTGTTCTCCCTGTGGGTTCCCCACAGCACCCAGTTTAGAGAACTAGGCCACCTCTCTTACACACATCTTCAAGCATGTGGCCTCACTGCTTCCCTGTCTCTTGCAAGGATGGAACAATTATTTTATTGCTATCAAACTGGAGAAAAAAAGTAAATAAACCAAATGGACAGAGAGAGACAGGGGATAAGCTTTCCATTTATACAGAGCCCATGCTTCATCCTTCTCAGGAGAGCAGAGTATGTGTGTGTGTGTGTGTGTGTGTGTGTGTGAGTGTGTGTGTCTACTCACAGATGAAATCTTCCATAACTGCTGTTACTGGACATGTTTGCAAGACCCCATCAGTAACATATCCCGAGAATGACTCCTACCAGCTAATATGGTGTCACTAAAATGACAGCACAGGCTCTTGTGTTTGAACACTTGAACACTTGGGAGGCAGTGGAACGTTTAGGGGAGGTGACCTCACACGTAGGGTGTGGTTCCATGCTGACTCCATTTCCAGCCAAACTTTTCCGCCTCTTGGTCCAACAAGACCTGAGGGGTCCTACCACCATGACGTCTGGACTATGGTAGCCTGCCAGCTCCTCCATAACCATCAGCCAAAATACCCTACCTGCCTTCAGCTGTTCTGGTCAGGTACGTTGTCACTGCCATGAGAAAAGAAACACCAACCAACCGTCCACGGCCTGTTTTGAATGCATAGGGAGCTAAGGGTAGACTATGACATGGAGAGAGGTGTCATATGGTCATCTGAGACATATGGAAGACAAGAGAATCTGCTGACCACGTTGTCTTCCCCTCACTGAATGGAACCCCTTGGGTAGCCCAGTTTAATATGCCAGGGCCTCCAGCCACCTTATGCAGCTGGCTTACATGGGTACTGTACATGGGGAACTGAACCTGGGTCCTTAGGCTTCACAGGCAAGCATCTGAACTGCTAAGCCATCTCTCCAGCCCGTGACTTCTCAGTTTTATCAAAGAAAAAATGTGTGGTAAGCTATACACTAAGGAGAGACCTGGGTTCTGCTGGGCTTCTTCCCTGTCCCACTGAAGAGGAGAATGGATGTGGTGAAGCTGCTAGCAGCACCCTTCTTTGTGAATTTCCATGTCATGTCACTTAGGGTCATCACCCGCCTTTGGTAATACAAAATATCATGTGACCTTTAGAAAAACCTGTCACTGCATTTACCGAGTTTCTGCTGTAAAAAGCGCAGCTTTGTTGTGGTGCTGAGGGTGTGTTTGAAGAGGGAGCAGAGCTGTGCTATTCCCTGGCCTAGCATTGACCCCAGCCCCCCCTGAACTTCTCCCTGCATTGAAACTCAGTGTGCTGTATCCCCAAGTCCATCAGCTCCTGTCCCCTTCAAGGTAGGACCAGTTAGGAAGCCTCTGGAAGCTTTCAAAATTCACTTCAAAAGCACAGTTTGCAATCCATAGTGCATTTTCCCAAAGTAGCAATAGAATTTTTGTTTTATCTCTTGATCAGTGGAGCTCACCTGTAGGAAACATTATCCCTTTTGATTAAGCATGTGGATTCTCTTCTGTATAAACTGGAAGCATTCTTGACAGGTTTAAAGTCATTAACACCTCCCAGGAATGCCTGGAGAGCCCCAGCACTTTCCTCTTTTGCCTCTGTGAGTCAGGAAGCCCCGTGCCCCAAGAACCCTCAAGGATGTATTTCCTCTGATACGTACATGGCTGAGTTATTAAAATGAGCAAAAAGTCCGTGTGTTGGCAGGGTCGTCCCTGACACAGACGTGTACAATGAAACACATCTGATGTTTTCAAATAAAGGCCTTGCCTTAAATTAGCAAACTGTGACAGGCTGGCAAAACAAACCGTCACTCAGCACTTGTCACACAGCAGCCAACTCTCTGGGGTTTGTTCACGGCACTCAGAAAGGTTCAGGGGAGTACCAGGGAGTACCAGGGACCCCCGCATGGGCGCTCAACAGTGCGTCTTTGTTGTTTCCTTTTAAAGACACTCTTGAAATCAAAGCTTGCTTCCTTGTAAAGAGCATGTTGCAAACAGGTATTTTATTCCTAATCTACCTACTCTCAGCCAATAAAGAGCAGTCTGTTCTTCCTTCTGCCCTCTTCTGTCCTCCCTCTCTTTTCCACCTTTTATACAAATACCTAAAGCCTTGAATATTTTCAAGGAACAAAAACCTATCACCAAGGTGAGTCATTAGTACGACCCCAGTTGTGGGGATTGTGTTTGTCTGAAAGAACGCTCGCTACGTAAATTCACAAAACATCTAGGAATTTGACTGTCACATCCTGACTGAGGCAGGTGGGTTTCCCAGTTCCCCTCAAGCACTGGCGAAGTTAGATGTGATGGGGTAGGCATGGGATCCCTTGTTTACTTCAGATATGTGAGCCTACAGGCAGTCACAAGACCTGCCATCGGGACTCCAAAACCATCTGGTTTTAAGCTGGTTCCGATGGGAATGGAGACTCACTCAGGGGGATAGAAAACAACTTTTTTAGGACTGGGGGTAGGGTGACGGTACCATCATGAGGATCCGAGTTCAATTCCAGAACACACATAAGAAAAGTCAGCTGTGGCAGCCTGTGCTTGTCATCCCAGCGCTGGGGAGGTGGAGACGGTGTCTCTCTGCGGCTCACTGGCCAGACTGCCTAGACTCATTGGAGAGCTCCGGGTTATTGAGAGACCCCATCTCAAAGGAGGTGTGTAGTCTTTCTAAACAGAGACCTGAGGCTGGCCTCTGGCCTCCGCATGCACGCGCAAGCACGTGTGCCTGCACACACATACACACCTTCTATACACACACGCACACACACACACCATTTCAAAGTCACCATTCAAAAGGGAGGAGGGATGTATTGCATGACTCGATGACGTAGGAATGATAAATGTCTACAGCCCGAGCCCTTGTGGGCTGACCGTCTCCTGGACAGTCCACCCATGTCGGCTCATTAATAAACTTTGCCTGCTGAACTCCCGATCTTGTCTCCTGAGCTCCCCATCTTGTTGAAATCTCCTCCGAGAGTGCACAAGAACCGAGGGGCCTCATCACAGTAGCTCACTGAACTTGGTTGAATTCTTCTTTGAAACAACAAAACAAAGGAGAGCAGACCTTAATGCGTTTGCAAAGGTTCATGTTTATGAACTGCATGCACTTGTGCCCTGCTGAGCCTCCTATCCTACACATCCTCTTCACTAGACAAGCCCTCTCACTGCTGTATCTTTAGATCTTTCCAGCTCACTTTTTCTATAGGAGGAAGGCTTTGTTTGGTGGCTTCAGAAAAGAAAAGAAACATTATTTTCCAGTGTTTCAGGGATATTCACTGGTCATCACTTCTGGGACTTTCTCACCGTCTCTGCACTGATCTTGGATAACCCCTGGGAACTAGAGAAAGGTTCCCTCTCTCCATGCCAGCAGTGGTGGTACAGAGGGCTACTCGGTCCCTGTTTCCTAAATGAATAAAAATGTGCAACTGCAAGGGCCTAGCAGAGAGAGACAGAGAGAGACTGATGACACGTGGGCCTTGGGAGATGATGCCAACACACCAAGAAGCCAGTTCTCTAGAGATCGGCTGCTCGAATCCCGAAGCCTGTGCTTGCGGAGACTGGGAAGCTGCAAGGTGGCCTCGCTCTTGCCCGGGAGGATGTAAGAAGTGAACAGCCTTGCAGGGTGGAGCTGACAAGGAGCCACTGTAAAGTTAGGAAGATGCGGGTTGGTAGGCAGAGTGCTTTTCTCTGAACAGCTCAGGATATGACTTAAGCTTCACAAGGCCCAGTGCAATTCCTGGAATGTTCTGCTGAGCAGACTCCACACACATGCTGCCAGTGCAAATAGATGCCCTGGGAAAGGCCCATTTCCATGTTCCAGATGCCAGCTCTCTCGTACATGATGACACTAGAAACTGCTGGTAGCTTCTACAAGTCAAGCATTTAACTGCAATTAATTCATTGGATTTGTAGATCTGAGCCCAAAATCTGAGGCAAAAAAAAAAAATCTGGAAATTGTGAATAGGTAGAAGCATCATTAAAGACTTATTTAGGGGACTGGAGAGATGGCTTAGCGGTTAAGGCACATGCCTGCGAAGCCTAAGGACCCCAGTTCGATTCTCCAGGTCCCACATAAGCCAGCTGCACATGGTGGCACATGCATCTGGAGTTTGTTTGCAGTGGCTAGAGACCCTGGTGCGCCTATTCTCACTCTTTCTCTCTCCTTCTCTGACTCCAATAAATAAATAAAAAATAATTAAAAAAATAAAATAAAATAAAATAAAATAAAATAAAATAAAAAGACTTATTCAGTACCTTACCCTCCCCCCACACTCCCACAGACTCTCTATGGTATCTTCCCCTTTTCCTGCTTGGTGAAGGCCTACACAGGAGGAGACTTGGCCTCTTTGTAGCATGTAGCCAACCTGTACCTCTGATGTCATGATACCAATGTCTGAGCCGCACCAATGTCCTTCTTGAACACGGACAGTGAGAGATGAAGCTTACCATGTACGGATGAATGGTTCTTTTGGCATTAAGTGGGGTTTGTTTTAAGCAAGGGTTGGTTTGGGAAGCAGGGGGAGGAAATGAGCTCGAAATGTGGAGTCATCTCCAAAGCCTGCTTCAGACTAGCTCCATCCTCACCGGCTCCCACACCACCAAAGGCTGAGATCTCAGATTCTGCTGGACGCACTTCTGCCTACCTGTGAGCTTGCCCTCTGCCTTTCTCCTTCTTGTTGTCAGACTCTTTCCAGGATCCAAGCCCACAGCAAAGGGACCCTGGGGGTTGACTGTTCTCTGGAGGAGCACAGCTGTGGCTGCTAGTTGGTAAATGTTTAATGAATGCAGAAATAGCTCTGAAACCATGAATGCAAGTTCAGACCTGGGATAATGGTTTTTGGTAACATCTTAGCATAAAAAGGACAGTAAACCACTTTAATCTCTTTTAATCTCCAAGTAATCTGTGTGTGAGAGAGAGAGAGAAAGGAGGGAGAAGTAGGAAGAAGAGGAGGAAGAAAGGAAGCAAGGGAGGGAGAGGGGGAGGGAGGGAGGGAGAAGTATAAAGGGAAGTTGGTAGAACTATATTAACCCTGTCCTTGGTCATGGTGATAGGATTACAATGCGAGGAACCAGATCAGACCAGATTAACAAAGTTAGTCCAGGTTTATTGGAACAGCTCTCGGGCAAGGGTCACTGGTCTCGAGACATTAGGCCAGAGAAGTCACGCCTAGAATCTAAGATGGGGGTCTTTTAAAGGCTTGGGCAAGGAAGATGACGTGTTAGTTAGGAGTCAGGGGAAGGCTTGGGGGTGTAACTGTTTCAAGGAGGGAATGGGGTATGGGATTGGCCAGTGCCGGCTGGGGAGTCTTGAGACGGCTGGCTCAAGTCCCGCTGAGCAATGTGGGGAACGTGGCCTTCGGCAGGTGTGGTCGCCATGTTGGTCCTTTGTTCTGAGCATGGTCCAGCCTAACATCCTGACCCCTTTGTGTATATGGGCGCTGACTCAAGCTCTGCCTACTTCAAGCTGGTCATGGACAATGTGAGGGAGGGAGTGTCAGGAGTTGGTGGGTCCAAGTTCAAGGAAACATATGAGTATAGGTGCATCTGACTGGTGGCCACTCTGGAAACTTCTCAAGAAACAAGGGGTGGGCTGGAGAGATGGCTTAGGGGATTAAGGTGCCTGCCTCCTAACCCTGAGAACACTGGTTCCAATCTCCAGGTGCCATGTTTAGCCAGATGCAAAGTGATGCAAGGGCGCAATGCCACACTTGACCACAAGGGGGCGCACACATCTGGAGTTCTTTGGCAGCAGCTGAGACACTGCTAGCGCGCCTATCTCTGTCTTCCTCTCTCTCTCTCTCTCTCTCTCTCTCTCTCTGTCTCTCTCTCTGTCTCACTCCAAAAAAATAATAAAAAAAAAATTAAAAGTTAAAAAAAAAAGAAACAAGGGGCTATGAGAAGAGAAGGAAAGATAATTATTATTGGCCCTATAAGGGGGAGAGCCAGGGTAGAGGCATGGACTGCCACCAGCTAGAAGAGGGTGTCTGGTCATTGAAGTGGCATTTGAGGTGTCCTCCCAGTGTCTAGAGCAGTTTTATTTGTGTTTCCATCAGATCTGATTCATTCATGTTTTAGCAGCATTCTTCCCTGGGAAAGAGATAGGTTCCCCGTTCCATGTGGGCCAGGATGTAGTTGAATCTGACTGCTGCTATGTGGCTCTGCCAGGCATTGGGATTCCGTAAGGTAAAGGTGACATTTTTCCATTGATCTAGCCATTGATCCTGGGTCAGGGTTTGTGGGTTTTCTGGAGGCACCCGGTATGTATCATTACCTTGCAATAATGACACAGGTGTGATAGGGGTCCAACCCTTCCTGTCCCCCAGTTGACTCCCCTTAGTAAAGTGATATTTGCATGACCAAGATGGACAGCCTTCCCATCCCCCAGGGTCTCAGCATTCTGGGGAGACCTGGTCAGTGGCACACTGATGACGACATGTGGAGACAGCATCAAAGGTCAAGTGGACCTCATTGCAGGAGCTAATGCACATGTAGTTGAGCAGGGCAGCTTGTTGTCCCTTGTCATCTAGGGTCCAGACCTGAAATTGAAGCTCTCACGGGAGGTGAAGTCCAGTCAGAGGCCCAGAGGGTGGGGACAATGTTAATTAGGAGCAGGGTGACTAGAGAACCTAAGGGAGGTGGGGCCCATTGGTTGAACAGACCAAATGTTTTGTCCTGGGGCCCTTTTGAGTCTAGAGATGTGGTACCAGCAGGAGTGTCCCAGGAGTTTGGCTGCTGAAGGGGTGCTGAGGATCACAGTGTAGGGTCCATCCCATCTGGATTCAAGGGATCTGGAGTCAAGCTATCTGAGAAGGACTTAGTCTCCAGGGGAGATGGGGTCTGAAGTCTCCTGTTGACCAGTTGTCATTGGGCAGGCAGGGATCTGTCTGCATGTGAGTGGAGGAGAGAGGGCAGGAGAGAGAAGTAGGGGAGGTAGCTAACCAATGGGGGGGTTGGACAGGGAGGTGATTAGAGAGCAACAATGGCCTCCCATACAGTAGTTGAAAGGGGCTGAGTCCACTGGGAGAATGAGGGGCAGCCTGTTAGCAGGTCAGAGCAACAGGGAAGAGAGGGCCAGGACAGTTTAAGCTCAATAGAGAGTTTGGTGAGCTGCTGTTTAATAAGGCCATTGGCCTGCTCTACTTTATGAGATGACTGAGGATGATAAGGGATGTGTAGTTTTCAGGATATGTTGAGCCCCTCTGATACTTGAGAGACAATCTTTGAAGTGAAGGCTGGGCCGTTGTCTGTCTGAATGGTCAATGGGACCCCAAATCTTGGTGTGATGTGCTCTAGAAGTATCTGGGCAACAACCTCGGCAGTCTCTTTGGAGGTTGGGAAAGACTCTATCCAGCTTGTAAAAGAATCAACCCGAGTAAGGAGATAACGCAGTTTTTTTGTGGGGTGGCATATGAGAAAAGTCTACTTGCCAGTCTTTGCCTGGTTGATGTCCCCATAATTGGTGTAGGGGCTGACAGAGGTGCAGTGGATTGGCTCAAGCACATATCAGACAGGTGGACTGGGCCTGTGAGATGTGTGCTTGGAGGCCATTGGTGTCCAACAGGGGTTCCAGGAACCTGTAAAGGGCTTTGTTTCCAATGTGTAAGGAGTGATGGATGTCAGAAATAATTGTACCAGCCTGCTTTTAGGGAAGAATCAACCAGTTAATTTTAAAGATCCAGCCATCCCTATCTTGTGTGGCTCCCTTTTTGAGGAGTCTGTTTTTCTCTTCTGGTGAGTAGTTGGCTGGTATGCTGGGGACTGAAGACAGGGGTTTCAGTGGCAGGGCAAGTTTTCATGCTGCAGAGTCAGCCCTAGCATCACTTTGAGCTATTGGGTCCTTAGAGGTCTGATGTTCCCTGGCAGTGAATGATGGCCACCTCTGCTGGGAGCTGGAGCCTCCAAGAGTTTGGCTATGAGGGGCCCATTAGTGATTGGGGGTACCTATAATAGTGAGGAATCCTCTCTCCTTCCAAAGAACTGGATGGGTGTGGGTTATGGGGAAAGCATATTTAGAGTCTGTATAGATGTTATCTCTTAGGCCTTTTGAGATATGTAAAGCCCGAGTTAGACCAATTAGTTCAGCCTTTTGGGAAGTGGTGCCCATTGGCAGGTGAGAAGCTTCTAGGGTGTTGGCAGATGTGACCACAGCATAAGCTGCTTCTCTGTTTCCTGAGCTGTCAATCAAGTAACTTCCATCTACAAAGAGAAGTAGTTGAGGTGATGTTAGAGGTTTGTCGGGGAGACCTGGCTGAGGGGAGCGAAAGGCCTCTATTATCTCAGGACATGAATGGGAGCGGGACTCAGGAAGGGGAGGAAGGGAGGAGTGTGGCTGGTTTGAGGGTGGAGCAAATTGCTAGAGAGATCTGAGGGTTGTCCAGGAAGAGCAGGTGGAAGGTTTGTATCCATGAGGGCCCAAGCAGGGAAAGGGAGGAGTGGTTTAAGAGATCTATCAGACTATGGGGGGAGAAGACAGTGACAGGTTCAAGCAGTGTGATCTTGAGGGCCTCTCGAGTCAGCTCTGCTGCAGCTCATAGGCAGGGCTGCCATCCGCACACTGTGGAATCTAGCTGTTTAGATAAGGAAGTCACTGCCCAGTGTGTGGTTCCAATAGGCTGGGTGAGGAGACCTGTCCCATTCCCAATCTTTCATCTGTAAAGAGGTGGTATGGTTGGGAGGGGTTTGGGAGGCGAGAGCTGGAGCTGTCAAGAGAACACCGTGTAACAATGAGAAATGGTGATGGATTACATTAGGGTGGGATAGGGGCCCAGTAGGTGTCTCTTTTGCTGCCCAATATAGCAGCTTAGCTGTGACAACAAAGTTAGGAATCCAGTGGTGAAAAAGTCCCCTGAGACCCAAGAAGGGAAGGATTTGGTCTGCATTCTCCGGAAGTTGAAGGTCATGGATAGCTTGGGTTCTAGTAACTGTTAAGGCCTTGGAGTTGGGGCTGAGTTGGATTCTCAGGTAGGTTACAGTAGGAGAACAAAGCTGAGCTTTGGAGAGAGGAACCCTATAGCCCTTATTACCAAGAAAATTTAAGAGGGAAACTGAGGCTTGTTGGGACAGAGGGAGGGATGGGCTGCAGAGTAGAAGGTCATCTACATACTGTGAGACAGTGCTGGGTTCAAGGCTACATGTGGAGAGGACTTTGGCTAAGGCTTGGCCAAATAAATGGGGGCTATCACTGAAACCCTGAGGAAGGACCATCCAGGTAAGCTGCCTGGAGGAAAGGGTGTCAGGATCTTCCCAAGTGAACGTGAAAAGAAGGTATGAGTCAGGGTGGAGGGGAACTGTAAAGAATGCATCTTTAAGGTCTAAAACTGTAAAGTGGGTGGTGTTGGGTGGCATATGAGATAGGAGGGTATAAGGGTTAGTTACTACTGAGTGATCAGGGACAACTGCCTTGTTGATTAGTTGGAAGTCTTATACTAGGTGATAAGTGCCAGAGGGTTTGTGTAGAGGGAGGATTGGAGTGTTACAGGGTGAGTTAGTAGGTATAAGGAGGCCTTGTGACAGGAGGAGGGTAATGATAGGTTTGAGCCCCTGATGATGTGTTTGGAAATGGAAAACTGGGGTAGTTAAGGGAAAGAGGAGGGGTCCTTGAGTCAGATAAAGACAGGTTGATGGTGTGTGGCAATTATGGGAGTGGAGATATCCCATACTTGGGGATCAACTGGGTGTGGGAGGAAAGGAGTAGGACAGTCAGGGGTGGAGGTTTGAGAAAATACTAAAGGAAGAAGGAGAGGTGTTTCTGGGGAAGCAGAGGGGGCTAGTGAAAGTGTGGCCCCAAAGCGACTGAGAATGTCTTGGCCTAATAGGGGTATTGGGCAGTTAGGCATGACCAAAAATGACTGTGAGAAGAAGCATCCAGCCAGGGAGCAAGGGAGAGGTAGAGTCTTGGCTGGGTAGGAGGGAACCCCATTGACTCCTGTAACAGAGATGGATGAGGGGATGGTGGAGCTGGAGGGGCCAGATATCACAGAAAATGTAGCCCCTGTGTCCACCAGGAAGGTGATGGACTTACCCAGTACCTGGAGCTTTACCCTGGGCTTGGCAAGGGTGATGGAAGTCTCTGAGTCTGGGCATTGTCAGTCCTCTGCCAACCCGAGAAGTTCTAGTGCTGGGAGAGCCTGGAAAGCCTCAGTTTCTGGGGCTGGACCTCCACAGCCTGGTGCAGAGGATGACCCCACATAAGGGCAGTCCAACCTCCAGTGGCCTGGTTGTCAATGTAGCGGGCATGGCCTGGTGGGTGGTGGCAGGGTGGGGCACTTGTGAGCCCAGTGGCCTTCATGGCCACATTTGAAACAGGACCCTGATGGGGTGGATCATGACTGTGCACCGGCAGTGTGGGGTTTAGGGAGTACTCCTTTGTCTCCTATCAGGGCTTAGACCTATAGGGCTGCCTTCTGTTGCATCCCGGCCTGTCGGGTGGACTCGGCTGCCTCTGATTGAGCATTAAAAATCTTAAATGCTATCCTCATCATATCCTGAATGGGAGAATGAGGTCCCTCTTCCTCCCTCTTGAGTTTTTGTTTTTTTTAATGTTAGGAGAGGACTGAGAAATAAAGTGGGTAGCGAGTACTGTGGCTCCCACCTCAGAGGCTGGATCTAAGTGGGTGTATTGGATCATATCCTCCTGCAATATGTTCAGAAAAATAGCCATGTTTTCATCTGAGCCTTAAGAGTTTTCCCTAAGTTTATCAAAGTTAACCACCTTGTTTGCTACTGTCTCATTCCCCTAATCAGGCAAGTAACAATTATGTCTCTTTGTCCTTCACCAACCCACCCCCTTGGTAATTCCATCATGCATCTGTGTCTGGAACCACCTGTGCCCCAGAAGGAAAAGTTAGGTTAGTCAAGTGAGTTTGGTCCACGTATTGTTTGGCTCGTGTCTGTATTCGCTCTCTTTCTTCTGTCATAAGGGTAGAAACAAGAATATCATGTAAATCATACTAGGTCAGTCTATAAGCCTGGGTGAGGTATCAGAACTCCTTGATATAGGAAGTTGGGTTGGCTGAGAAAGAAACAAGGCACTTTTTGATATGGGATAAGTCCTGGAGAGAAAATGGAACATGTACCCAGGCAACACCTTCAGCCCCTGCCACTTCCCAGAGAGGGAAGACGCTAGCTGGAAGGGGCTGTCGGGAACGGGTATGGCAGGTGACAGGAGACGGGGCACAGAGATCAGGCGGGTGAGGATTGGAGGACATGGAATAGTTTATAGTTGTGTGGGGTTGTGAAAGAAGGGGTGTTGGGGGCATTGGGGAGGAGTCCTGGAGAGTCAGTTGGGTCTTATGGGGAAAGGTCTGTGCTGGAAGAGAAGAGGGAGGAGGGGAGATGGTTAAAGGATAAGGTGTGGGGATGGACGGGGAGTCAGGTTGTGGTGGGTAATGCAGGAGATAAATTGAGGGTGGGGTGGGCTAGGGGTAAGGATCGTGGGAAGGGGGGAGGGTAAAGGCCTTGAGGGCTTCAAAGGAGGCAGTGAGTGGGGGAGGAGAAGGAGATAAGGGAGCAGGACCCAGAGCAAGAAGGGGAGGGGAAGGAGTGGGAAGGGAAGGGAGTGGGGGTGAGGGTAGGGGTGGTGGCAGGAAAGGGAGAACAAACTGAAGGCTGGGGAGCATGGGGAGGGCCATGAGGTGGGGAAGACAAGTTATCAGGGAGTTCAGTTAGTGCTGAAGACTCGGGTTTAGGATTCGAGTCATGTGGTTCAGCACAGTCTAGAAGCTTGTCTAGCCTGGCTAGAAGAACTTGAGTTGTGGAACACTGGTTACAGAGAAGACAAGAGCACAGTTCACAAAAGCCTGGACATAAAGGAGCTCAGAGCATTTGCTGGTACGGCAACAGAAATTGCTTAAATCTTAGAGGATGTTAAAATTTAGAGTGCCTCTGGCAGCCATCATGACTGGTTGTTGAGCTCGTGAAAAGGCCAACGTTTGTGAGAGTGAAAAATTAAACATCTAGGTTGAATAATTTGGGAGAGCCCCAATTTAGACAAATTTAGCAGTAGACAGCCCAGAGGTGCCTGGGGGTCGAGTTTTGATGGGTTGAGTTTTGACGAGGAATTGCCCATTTTTAAAGCCAAAGCCAGAGGCTCTGAGCCAGGGGCCAAAGACAGAGTGAGGTGTCCCCCACAATGGACTGAGGCCAAAACAGTGAGAGAATGTGGGTAATCCTAAAGGAGATGTCTCCCAGCGCCTTAGGGTACCTGGCTGTCTGGCAGCGGAGAAAAACGAAAGGGCTTGTTCTGGTGTGGCCGCGACTTCAGACAGGTGCCAGGAAGGCAGAGGGTATAAAGCAGACAATTTATCCAAACCCAAAGGTGATCGATCGAGTCGTGTCCAGAGCTGGAATAGGAGAGGCCTCCTACAGTCAACTGGGGGCCTGGCCCCATGGGACTGGGGGCTCAGCTCCTTCGGATTTCAGCACCAGATGATAGGCTTGTCTGACACAAGGAACCAGATCAGACCAGATTAACAAAGTTAGTCCAGGTTTGTTGGCACAGATCTTGGGTGAGGTTCACCAGTCTTTAGACATGATAAGTCGCGCCTGGAACCTAAGATGGAAGTCCTTTAAAGGCTTGGGCAGGGAAAGTGACTGTTTCAAGGAGGGAACGGGGGTATGGGATAGGCCGGTGCTGGCTGGGGAGTCTTGAGACGGCTGGCTCAAGTCCTGCTGAGGAATGTGGGGAACATGGCCATTGGCAGGTGCGGTGGCCATGTTGGTTCTTTGTTCTGAACATGGTCCTGCTTAACACGTGGTCCAGACATTATTGCACACCTATTTCATTTTCTTACCTGTTATATCAGAATTAATCTTACAAATGCATCTTAGAGAACATCTAGCACTTCAGGCGACTCTTCTGATTTCTGCACAGCAGTTGGGCCAATGGACAATCCATTCTAATGTAAAGTGGAGCCCATGAATCTGTGGTGTTTCTGGTGCATTATAAATACACAGGTTTGATTATAAAGGTTTGAAATACCTCCTCATCCCCCAGCTGTCCCCCATTGTGATGACTCCAGTGCATTATTCTTGGAAAAAGTAACTGTCATGGAACATCTCAGGGGCTGCTTCTCAGGCCCCACAGAGCATGATAGTGCGTGCATGGTCTATGGTGGAGGGGTCTAAGGATACAGCATGACAGTGAATGCATAGTCTGTGGTGGGTGGTCTGAGGACAGACAATGACAGTGCATGGGTCTGTGGTGGGTGGCCTGAAGACTAGGAAGACACCAGGTGAGATTCCTTTGGGATCCCCACAGACCTGCAATTGAAGGGCTCCCTGGCAAGCTTTCCTTGCCTTCCATCATGCATTTGGTCACACAATGTTAGGCCTGGTTTTGCTTCTCCAGTCAGGTGGATGGCACATTTGATGACACTTTCTGGATGACAAGAGGACCTAGACAGTCCATTTCCATCAGTCTCTGAAACTTCAGAAGGAAAACAGAGCTGTGCTGAGATATAACCTCTCATGCTATGACATCTCTCACAGATACATGCTCTGCCCGGTCACTGTGCCTGTAACGCACATTCTTCTGTTGAAATCTCAAGGGATGTTGGCATGAGATAGGACTCTTAGAGGGTGGCTAGGTCATGACAGTGGAGCCCTCCTGAGCACTGTGGGAAGGCACTGTCTATGCGCCAGGAAGAACCCTCACCAGATACTAAGGTTGTTTGATCACTCTGAGCATTTCATGTACACGGAACCAGGCCTTCCTGCTTTCTTGACACTTGGTTCTGCACTTGAGATTTTTAGTGGCTATTCTGTGGGGCTGAGTGACAAAACACTTGCTGCATGTTTGAGTACCCAGAGTCTCTACAAGGAGGGTGAGAGATGGTGCAGCCCATCCCAGGTGCTGTTGCAAATCACGCCCATCCCACTCCATTCATGCCTTTCAGTAAATGGGAGTCCTCCTTGCACCCCACCTAGCCTGCTCAGGACCCTTTGTCCAATCTGCAGGTAGCTTGGGTTTGCCACAGGCGATGGCATCAGATTCTCTTTGGGCTAACTCTAATCAGCCTTCAGTCTGCTCCTGCCTTCCCTCCAAGGAAGTCTCAGCAGGACCCAGTCTGTGGGTGGGACCCATGCTTCCCAGGCACCACCTCTTCCTGTGATTGACAGGAAGGACAGCTTAGGGGAGGTGGCCATAGCTGCTGCTGCTAACTAAAAAGACATGGATCAAGCACATGAGAAGATTAAAACTGTGAGAGGTGAGACCAGTGGCCCCAGAGCCTTAGAACCTCCCACGTGAGGGGTGTGCTGAGACGGCAGGATGACACCAGGCCTGGCTGTTGGGCTTGGATGTCCCCCACAGCATTTTTGTTTCCTCAAGGTAAAATCAGGTCCAGATGTCCAGACCAAATATCCCCCATGTAGACCAGGGCAGGACATAGACCAAAGGGAAGGGCTCAATTGCAAGTCCTGAAACAGGTCAGGAACAGATCCTGCATTCCCTGACAATCAACCCAAGGATGAGGAAGGGAGATGGGAGAAGCAGTCCAAACAATAAATGAATAAATACAAGGCAGATCCCCTTCTGCAGTCAGTGGCGACCAGTTGGGGACCTCTTATTTCTGAGGGAGTTTTTCTATCAACAAATCTTTTACTCCCACCTTGCTACCTACACCTGTCTTCTTGTCTCTTCATTCCTTATACATAAAGATGAAGAATCTATACACCAGCTGGTGTCAGAAAGAAAGACAAAAGAATTCAGGAACAGAAAGGCCAGAGGAAGTGGAGGGCTCCTCGCTCAACAATGAAATGCCCCTGAGCGGGGAGTCCTCAGTGCCATCACACAGCACTCCACAGACACCATGGCTTCAGTGTGCTAGGAAGGTGCTCTGAGGAGGTGGCACTTCAGAGAAGAACTGCCCAAAGGGAAGGCGTGCGGAGGTGAAGACCTGGGTGGACGTGCAGCAGTGGGAGAGCCTGGCAGGAGAAATCAGCCTTCCCACAGCCTGACTGCTTCTGGGTCCTGAGCTTCTGATCCAGTGAGGACAGCAGTGAGGGAAGTGGGACCCAGTACCAGAAATCCTGAGGCATGAAGCAATTCAGGACACATTTGGGAGGGAAAGGAAGCCCGAGGATGGTTTCTAAACAAAGGACTTTCTTGATTTATGTGGTAAGAATACCTTAAAAGCAGTTAGTGTTGTGTGCTCTGGTGAGGGGCTTGCTGGTCAACAGAGGAGAAGGAATATGAATGTGTCCATCATGTAGACACATTATTAACCCTATAGTTAATTGTCAAGTGAATAGTTCCAGGTACAGAATGTGCAAGACCCTGTAACCACTTCTGGAAGCAAATGTGGACATCTGGTTTACTTGGGGATCAAAAGCCTCTTTGAAGAGACCACCAATGGAAACTGAGGACACAGGGTGTTTCTGTCCTATGCTGCTTGTAATTAGACTGGATGGGTAGAGGCAGGGCATTCTGGTCTGTGGACTTTGTAGGACGAAGAGACCTGCAGCAGGACTGGCACAGGGCCAGCACATGGAGGCACAAGGCTAAGATAGACCTTCAGGGATGATGATTGGACACTCAATACTCGTGCTTGCAGCATGCTGTGTCTCCCAGTGTCTGTACCCAGTGATCGCTCAGTACTCGTGCTTGCAGCATGGTGGGACTCACAGTGTCTGTACCCAGTGATCGCTCAGTACTCGTGCTTGCAGCATGGTGGGACTCACAGTGTCTGTACCCAGTGATCGCTCAGTACTCGTGGTTGCAGCATGCTGTCTCAGTGTCTGTACTCAGTGATCACTCAGTACTCGTGCTTGCAGCATGGTGGGACTCACAGTGTCTGTACCCAGTGATCTCTCAGTACTCGTGCTTGCAGCATGGTGTGTCTCCCAGTGTCTGTACCCAGTGATCGCTCAGTACTCGTGGTTGCAGCATGCTGTCTCAGTGTCTGTACTCAGTGATCACTCAGTACTTGTGCTTGCAGCATGGTTGGACTCACAGTGTCTGTACCCAGTGATCACTCAGTACTCGTGCTTGCAGCATGCTGTCTCAGTGTCTGTACTCAGTGATCACTCAGTACTTGTGCTTGCAGCATGCTATGTCTCACAGTGACTGTACCCAGTGATCACTCAGTACTTGTGGTTGCAGCATGCTGTGTCTCACAGTGTCTGTACTCAGTGATCACTCAGTACTTGTGGTTGCAGCATGCTGTGTCTCACAGTGACTGTACCCAGTGATCACTCAGTACTCGTGGTTGCAGCATGGTGGGACTCACAGTGTCTGTACTCAGTGATCACTCAGTACTCGTGCTTGCAGCATGCTGTGTCTCACAGTGTATGTACTCAGTGATCACTCAGTACTCATGCCTGAGTACCTATTTGCAGAGACCCAGGAAGCATGGTTCAGTACCTATTTCCAGCAATTACACCGAGGACAAATAGCCCCAGAGGTTGGCCATGGTCCTTGACATTTTGACAGTGTGGTGTAGATCCTATCATTAGGAACTGCACTTTACAGTTTTGAATTCCGCCTTTCCCAGACCTGGTGATATCCAGTTTGGTCCTTTCTTGCAACATTGAAGTGACCCCTAGCCACAAGCTCACTTGGCATGGTACTTGTGGTCAGTCTAGTCAATGAGTGCATGGGACACTCAATATTTCACTATAAAAGAGAATTTTCTGTTAGACAATATGCCCAGTGATAGGCGGACTAGGTCAGGCTTGGCTGAGCTGTGGGTTGGTACGTGAAGGATACTGTCACAGACAGCTTCAGGGCACTGGATTGAACCTCCTGATCGGACACAGTTATGAGAGCAAGGGGGTTTATTTGAAGCTTACAGATCAGGGGACGTTTCATATTGGCAGAAGAAGCTGGCCCCCTTTCATAGGTCCACGCACACAGAGAAGAGCCAGAAGCCACCACCAACACAAGGAAGCACCCTCAGGAAGTGCCAGTCACAGCTCCAGAATTCTGCTTGTCTTCAGACTGGACATTCCAAATCTGCCTCCAAACACACCTTAGGATCCACCCACACTGGCACCTGCTCCAGCCTGGCAGCTGGAGATGTAAGTTCCAGGCTTTAATAGACTCCTGAATGTACTGGGAGACATCCACTCAAACCACCAGAGATACTCAAGGCATTTTCGCCTGGCTGCCATCCTCAACTTCAGCCTCTCACGATGAGTTTCCAGGGGAGGAACACCGTCATTGCTCAGGATCACCTGCATTTTGCCTTATGAATTTTTCAGACTTTGATTTTTTTTTTGTCACAATTTTACTCTTGAATAAAGTTAGAATCGAGTATATTCCATGATAAAATAATCAGTACTGTGACAACCCTCTCTTCCTGCAGGTGTCAAGTGACATGCTCCCAGCCATCCCTCAGACACAAGTGAGCATGTTGTTGGGGACAAGCATCTAGCTTGAGGGACGCTTTCTCTCTCCTGAGCAGCAGCAAGGTCATGGCTGCTTTCTTCCTACTTCCTGCGGGAAGATCGGATGGGAGCTTCACTTAAAGCCACCACCAGTGCAACATGGAGGTCATTGTCAACCCTACCTTCAGATGCACACCTGAGCAGATGCTTCTGGAGACAGGATGAAGAGGAAGAAAGGCAAAGAACCGGGAAAAGAGAAAAAGAAGCAGTGTGGCTTTGTGAGAATCAAGGATCCCTGCATAGCAAAGCCGCAGGGCTTCACTTCTCCATAAATCTTGCCTCCCTATCTCTGTGTGAGATGGGGCACAAGGGCAGAGGGCCAACTCAGGGAGCTCTCAGCGGTGGGAGTACCTGTGGCCCTGGAGGCCACCAAATGCCAATTTCACAGCAGCACCGAGCAGCCCCAAATGGCCCTGCAGACCTCTCCCCTGACACCCCAGCCCACCATCTCACTGGATCCAGGCAGAATCCCTCCTGGGGCTCATGGTGGGTGGGAAGCTGCTGAGAAGTTTTCTCCTTGCAGACCCCAGACCCTGCCTCAAGTGTCTCCAGAACTCTCACTGACCACCAGCAGGCAGCTGACCCCATGACCTCCCAGCCTCTCGGTACAGCTCAGGCATGGATGCAGAAGGCCTGGAAGGCTGCTGTTTCCTGCTCACCAACAGTGGCCTTTCATTAAGACATCACTTTGGGCCAGGAAAACACAAAGCCAATTAATGGTACCATATAAAAAGGTCTCCAATGGGTGGTGGATAGGTTCAAAGTACATTATATCTATTTCTGAAAATGTCATAGCAAAACTCATTATTTTGTATAATTAGTATGTGCTTCTAAAATTGCAAATTAAAAAGTAATAACAAAATTAAACCCCCTGTTGATGAGCGTGGCTGATCTTGGTAAATAATAAATGATCTTTAGCTCCATCAGCAATCCCAGTGCCATGCAAAGCCTGTGGGGCTTCACCACTGGAAATTGGCTGTCCACTGGGGACTGGGATCTGGCCTCCTCCTCAGCAGAGGGTTTGCTGGGGAGCGAATCTCAGCTCATGTTAAAGTGTTGTATTTCATCTTGATTTGAGGGATAAATGTAGCATAGAACTCATTTTCATCTTTAAATGTTTTTATGGTTTCTTCTTACTTTTTATTATGGACATATTTAGTATGTATTCATCATGTGTTGGTACCATTCTTTCCCTCATCCCTGCCCTTGCTCCTCTGGGGACCCACCTCAGTGGGGTTGCAGGTATTTCCCATGGGGTGGTAGGTTGTGTGTTGTGGGAGCAGCAGTCAGTTATTGGGGGGAGGGAATGTCTCTGGACATGACCTCACAATCTGTGACTCTTACAATCTTTCCATCCCCTCTTCTACAAAATTCCCTGAGCCGTGGTGGGTGAGTTTTAAGTCTACTTCAGTGATGAGCTCTTAGGAGCCTCTGGATCTCTGCTTTGGTGGGTGTTGAGCGTCCTCAGCGTCTGTCTCCTTCACCCTGGCACTGATTGTCAGGCTCACCATGGCAGCAGCACTCTTGCTCATCTCTCCACTTCCTCTGTGGTTTCACCTGGGCCTTGGCTGAAGTACGAGAGGTGATTTATTTCCTCAGGACTCACTACCTTCTCAGAAAGAAAAATAGATTCTGCAATGGAGAGTGAAGTCAGCATAGGTTAAATGGGATAAGTGTTATTAATTTAGAGAGAATTTGATGGATGTACCCTTAAAAAGTATTATATGGGGTTACATGAGGCCATTTTCTTGCATGTATATAAAATGTATAAAATGGGGCTGGAGAAATGGCTCAGCTGTTAAGGCACTTGCCTGAAAAACCTAACGAACCAGGTTTGCTTCCCCAGTGCCCACATAAAGCCAGATGTATGGGTAGTGGATATAACTGGAGTTTCTTTGCAGAGGCTGAGGCCCTGGTGCACTCATTCTCTCTCTCTCTTTCTATCTCTCCTCAAAAATAAATAAATAGGACTGGAGAGATGGCTTAGTGGTTAAATGTCTGCAAAGCTTAAGGACCTAGGTTCAATTCCCCAGTACCCACGTAAGCCAGATGCACAAGATGGTGCATGTGTCTGCAGTTTCTGTCTCTCTCTCTCTTTTTCTCTCTGCCTCTCTCTCAAATGAATAAATAAATATTCAAAGAAATAAATAAACAAACAAATAAATAGATACTAAAATGTATAATATGTATTTTGATCACAGTCCTCCACACTTCCCTCCCCCTCCCCTCTTACTCCTCACCCCCACCCCCACTGTTCTCCAAACAGTTTCACTTCTGTTTCCATGTCATCATCTGCATTCTAGAACAACAAGTGAGAATGCAGGAAATCCCCTGGAAACACACAGGGCACCTCAAATCAAGTGTTGTATGGGGCTGACACCTCTCAGAGCCTGACGTAGGAAGCCTGGACTTCCGCATCTCATCACCTCCAGGAGACAGGACACACAGTACTTGTGAGTGAGGCTGCCCCTCCCAGAGCCTGACAGAACTTCCGCTGAAGAAGCCTCGACCTCCCCATATCCTCACCTCCAGGAGACAGGACACCTACTAGTTCCCCCTTATGGGCGTACATCGAGGTCAGGTGGAAACTCAGCCAGTGTATTCCAGAGCCCTTCGCTGAGGGCTTCGTGAATGTCAGCTTCAGCATGGGGTGGTCTCTGGAAGATACCTGGGGCTCCTCCCCCCCTCCTTCCTTCCTTTATGAACAGGAATGAAATAGGAGGCGACTTATTGGTCTTGGAGAAGGCTTCGAAGGTCAGCTGGCTACTAATCGCTCTTCTCCCATCATGCCATGGGGCTCAGAGGCTCAAACCCAATGCCCCAGTGTGTGTACAAAACCTAGGAATAATGTCAGACGTGGTGGCACACATCTTTGGTCCTAGCACTCTCAGGAGGCAGAGGAAGGAGGATTTGGTGAGTTTGAGGCCACCGTTGAGACTACATATTGAATTCCAGGTCAGCCTGGGCTACAGTGAGACCCTACCTCAAAAAACAAAACAAACAACAACAAAAAAAAGAAAACTCAAGAACACAAAAAGACACAATGGGGACTATGTGTTCTTAAATTGAATGTTTTTATAATTTAAAAAAAATACCTTTTTGTGCCTAAACGGTGTTAGAAGGAACTGCAAAGTTCATAGCAAATTAAGCACACATTTTATAAACCTAATTAACTCAAGATTAGTGTGAAGATCAAGTTGATTATTTAACTAAACTATTTAAGAATGGTGTGTGCAGTAATGTGGGCCAATTACCCAGAACATTCTTGTCCCTTCACAGGAGATGGTGAGAGACTGAACAGAAGAAAGCACTAGAGACTTGCCTATGGCTCAGAAGAGAAAGGACAGGGAGAGATGTGACATCATGACATGGGAGATGCGGACTCCAAGGAGGCAGTTTTAAAATGAGAAAAAAAGTCCACAATTTTTTAAATTAATTTTTTCAGTTGACAACTTCTATACTTACATACAAAAAAATGCATGATATTTCCCTCCTCTCCCCCCATTCCCCTTTAGAACTCCAATCTCCATCATATCTCCTCCCTCTCTCCATTAGTCTCTCTTTTAATTTGATGTCATCATCTTTTTCTCCTATTATGAGGGTCTTGCGAAGGTATTGCTAGGCACTGCAAGGTCATGGATGTCAAGGCCAATTTCTTTCTGTACAGTTGCATTGTAAGGAGTCGTACCCTTCCTTTGGCTCTTCCATTCTATCCGCCCCCTCTTCCGCAATGGTCCCTGAGCCTTGGAGGGTGTGACAGAGGTGTTTCAGTGCTGGGCACTCCTCCATCCCTTCTTCTCAGCACTATGTTGCCTTTTGGGTCATCCCAGTGGTCATCGCCATCTGAAAAGAGAAGCTTCTCTAACCAGAAGTGAGAGTAGCATTAATATGTGAATATGAACATTTAGTGTAGTGCTTTCAGGGCAGCTTGGTGGGAATAAATTATACATTTAGTCAGACAAGAGCAGGCTTTATACCGCTAAGGCTCATAAATGCCCACAATTTTTAACTGACAGTGCATCTTGCGATAGTGTAAGTATTCGTTGTGATTTCCTCTGACTGGGCGGAATCCCAACGGCAGTTTAAATTCCACAGCTTCCCTAGCCCAACATCCCAGTGTAAACGACACTCACCATTTTCCTGGAGTTTTCACACTGTGCATGTTTAGGTTATGGGATTGATCCTTCAAATAATGCCCTGTGGAGATGTGGATTCTACTGTTCGTATAGACAAGAAAAGTGTGGAATACAAAAGTCAATTATACGCCTTGGTCTCGCAGGGAGCATGGGCTTAACATGGATACCCTACATCCCTAGCGCCCAGTTTTTACGCCATCTCCAGAAGTGACAGCGTGTTGCTCAGGGTGTTTTGCAATGGCCAAGGGGTTCTCTCACTGATGCGGAGCGGGCTATTCCAAGACATTATTCCAAGACAGAAGGTGAAAATCATGAGTTTCCCCCATTGTTCTCACATGGATTATTTTTCCTTTTTCTACATTGACCTATTTATATCTTAACATATTTTTTTAAAAGAAGATATGCAATTAAAACTTCTCACTGGTAGAAAGCAAGCTGGTGCTGAGCAGAAAACCTTCTCCCTATAGACCAGCCAACTGAAAGCTGGAAAAAGCGCCACTGCATGCAGCCCTATGGGAGACAGAAGTCATCAGTAGTGAAAACACTGGATACTGAATATTCAAGTTTGGCCACACAGGCCCAATGACTGAACGGGTGCAATAGTGGCATGTCTGCTCTTGGGGTAACCAACTGCTCCCTAATTGGACTGAAGGCCCTCTCTACGGGAGGGAATACATACCTGGTACTGAAAAACCTAAGCAAAAGTCTATGGCAGGGGAGGTCATGAGCCTTAGGGGTATAAAGCCTGCTCTTGTCTGACTAAATGTATATATTATTCACACAAAGCTGCCCTGAAAGCACTACACTTAATCTTCATATTCACATATTAATGCTACTCTCACTTCTGGTTAGAGAAGCTTCTCTTTTCAGATGGCGATGACCACTGGGATGACCCAAAAGGCAACATAGTGCTGAGAAGAAGGGATGGAGGAGTGCCCAGCACTTAAACACCTCTGGCACACCCTCCAAGGCTCAGGGTCCATTGTGGAAGAGGGGGCGGATAGAATGGAAGAGCCAAAGGAAGGGTATGACCTCTTACAATGCAACAGTCCAGACAGAAATTGGCCTTGACATCCATGACCTTGCAGTGCCTAGCAATACCTTTGCAAGACCCTCAAAAATAGAAGAAAAAGATGATGACATCAAATTAAAAGAGAGACTAATGGAGAGAGGGAGGGGATATGATGGAGATTGGAGTTCTAAAGTGGAATGGGGGGGAGGGAAATATCATGCATATTTTTGTATGTAAGTACAGAAGTTGTCAATAAAAATAATTGGTGACATTTTGGAGGGAATTTGCAATTCCTTTATTAATTCCCAGAGAAAGACCCTAGGGAGATGCCCAAATCTTAGGGCACACAGCCTCCCCCACATTGTTTCTCCTCACCTGGGCACAAAGTCCCAGTTGCCAGCTTACTCAGTGAACTACAGAAAATCACAAAGCCCATGAGTGATTGCTAAGGGGCTTCTCTGTGCCCTCCAGCGCCCGCCCCCCAGCATTCTCCAAACCAGCGACGAAAGCTTAAAACACTTTCTAACCAACGCTGCCTCTCAATTACCGCATTATCCCTGTTAGTGGGCGGTATCAGGCCCATGATCAAACAGACAATGGAGAAGGAACAGCTCTGACTGCACAGTGTGGCCCTCCTGTCTCTTCCCAATTAACACCGTGCACACACTGGCCACAGGCAAGCCTCCTCATCTGACCTCACAAGCCTCTAGTGTGCAGCACCAGAAATACTTGGAAAATTATCTTCTAAATACCCGGAGTTGTCTATGTCAGCTCACGTCTCCAGAGCGGCTCATGTCATTTCAAGTCCCCTTGCTACTGACCTTGAAAGAGTGCGTTTAAGGGAGAATTTTGCAGTAAAGGTGAGTAATTCTGTGTCTCACATTCCTCAAGGGAATGTGAGAAATTCCTCTCACTCTCTCCCAGGTACCAACCACAGCCCCTCTGATGCGTCCTTCAGAGGGGCTTCCCAGCAGGTAAGCCCCAAGCAATGATGGCATCTAGCCATTTCCAGTATTTTCTCATACTGACCACAGTGTGTTAACTCCTGCCTTTACAGGGGAACTGTGGACTCCACCCTTCCCGAAGCTCAGGGACGCTGGCTGGACCTGGTGCAGGTGTCAGAAGCTGCCTCTCTGTGGTCCTTGAACGTGATCCTTGCCCACACTTACCAGGGAGGAAATGAGCATGGATTTGATAGTTGGCTTGCCTCTGCGTTATTGAGGACAAGGGGGTTATAAAAATGTCAGCAATAGGGTGTTACTTGGTTATTCCACCAATGAGCCACGTCATCTATTTCAAATGAAAGAGCACACGTGGCGCCTTACCACCCACGACACGCAGAGCGTACTGGAAGAGCACAGACCAAAAATGCATCTTCAGATTCCCAGGAAGATATTTTACTGTCTACTCTTTAGAAAATGTTAAAAGCATCATTCGAAACACGTTTTCTTTTGTTCTCACAGCTTCTGTTTTTATTCCTTTTTAAACTTTTTAATATCTTATTTATTCATTTGTGATAGAGAGAGAGAGAGAGAGAGATGCAGATAGGGGGAGAAAGAATAGGCATGCCAGGGCCTCCAGCCACTGCAAATGAACTCTAGATGCATGTGCCAACATATGTATGTGGCTTACGTGAGTACTGGGTAATTGAACCTGGATTCTTTGGCTTTGCAAGCAAGTGCCTTAACCACTAAGCCATCTCTCCATCCCTGAAAGCAACTGACCCCACATCCTGCCAGATGCACATTGTTGTGTATTTTCTGCATACAGGACAGTCTTTGCCTTACAGAGAGGGACCTCAACAGGAGCCTGCCCTAACCGGCCACTTCTGTCTAACCCTGTACATTGCCTCAGCTTCATCATTCCTCCCACTAATATGTGATTTAACAGAGGTCAGTCTACTTTGAAATGACTAGCGACATTTAGTGGACACGGACTGGCCTCTGAGCTTGCCAACAAAGTGGAATAACTTTCTTAAGTTTAGCATTGCTCAACTATGGGATGGCCCTTCTGAGTTACAACTTTACTTAAAAACCATGATAAATGGGGATGGAGAGATGGTTCAGCAGTAAAGGTGCTTGACTGCAAGGCCAAAGAACCCAGGTTTGATTCCCCAGGACCCACATAAAACCAAATGCACAAAGTTGTGCATGCACCTGGAGTTTGTTTGCAGTGGTTGTAGGCCCTGGCATGCCCATGGGCCCTGGCATGCCCATTCTCTCTCTCTCTCTCTCTCTTCCTTTCTCAAATAAACACATCAAATATTTTTAAAACCATGATTATTAATGTTAACTGATGACACATTTCTTTTTTTTAAAATATTTTGTTTATTTATTTATTTGAGAGAGAGAGATACAGAAACAGGCAGAGAGAGAGAGAGAGAGAGAGAGAGAGAGAGAGAGAGAGAGAGAATGGGCACACCAGGGCCTCCAGCCACTGCAAACGAACTCCAGATGCATGTGACACCTTATGCATCTGGCTATTTGGGTCCTGGGGAATTGAGCCTCGAACCGGGGTCCTTAGGCTTCACAGGCAAGCGCTTAACCGCTAAGCCATCTCTCCAGCCCCTGATAAAACATTTCTAAAGAAGTATTACATGGCAAGAGGCTTCAGCCCTCAGAGTGCAAAGGAAGCTGTGATTCCGATGAGAAGTGGCCTTGACTGAGCAGAGAGACACACACTTCTCAGCAGTGTGGTGGGATCCTCCTTAGGCGAGGATGTGGTGGCCCCTCTGTGTCACTAGGACTTGGTCTCAGATTCCAGGAGCAGTTATAGCCTGGCTTCCACATATGCCGTGCTCAGAGCCCATTGCTTCTAGATGCTTGATAACATATCCAGCATGCAAATTCAAGCAGCTCTCAGCACCCACTGTCCATCTCTGTTCCGTTCCAAATGTCTCCTCGTCAATCCTGCAGACACCCAAGTCCAATCCAAGGGTCATGGAAGGCCATGGAGGTAACACTCGCTCCCCCACTTCACTTCCGTGGCAAAGTCCTGCTTCTGCCCAGCACACTTCATGTTCTTTCCACGCCTCTCTGGCTGATTTCATGTGCCTCGGCTGGCCGCCATGGACATCTGTAGACATGTCTGAGATGTTGTCCTTGCTCCTTCTCCCTATTGTCTGTACCCATTCCTCATACAACAGGCAACGTGGCTAAGCAACAGTTAGAAGCAGCCATACTGTCTGCTGTTTAAAACCATGTCAAACCTTCCCAACACATGCAAAGTGAAATCAAAGTTTGTGACCCTCACCCTAGAGGCTAAGGTGACCCTTCAGTACCCACGTACCTGACCCATCATCTCATCAGAACGTGTTATTCCTGGAGCCAGAAATACAGAGTTTAGAAACAGAAAAGGCAAAACAAACAATGAAAAACCAGTTATTTCCCAAAATTTTCTAGCCAGCTTTGGAGAATAGTTCTGGCCAATGAAACAGAACTGAGCTACAAAGTTCTAGAAGAATTTTTGCTTTCCTGATTCAAGTTTTACCCTAGGCCAGTGTCACTTTTCTCCTTGCTTCCCGTCTGGGGTACAACAGTGCTGGGAGCAGCTGCCATCCATGCTGGGACCATGAAGTGAGATCTGAACACCCTTGAGAGTGTGGCTTCTTCCCATGAGCACCTTCAGAACGCCCACTGCTGACTCAGGAACCCGCGTGTGCTTAATGCAGGCAATGCTGCTGCTCATGGGGCAGACAACAGACTTTGTCCCCTGCCCTAGGAGGACCAGAACTGACTGCCCCACCCAGCGCTTTATGTGATATCTCTTTCCAGTGTTCAGTTCCCTCTGCTCACTGCATCTCAAGATCTTCCTTAGTGAATTCCCTACTGTATCCACATCCATCCATATGTTGTCTGCATAGCACTCCTCACATGGAATTCTTTTTTTTTATGTTCTTTTTAAAAAAATTTTTTAAAGTTTTTTTTATTGACAACTTCTATACTTACATACAAAAAATGCATGATATTTCCCTCCCCTCCCCCGATTCCTTACAATGCAACTGTCCAGACAGAAATTGGCCTTGATATCCATGACCTTGCAGTGCCTAGCAATACCTTGGCAAGACCCTCATAATAGAAGAAAAAGATGATGACATCAAATTAAAAGAGAGACTAATGGAGAGAGGTAGGGGATATGATGGAGGTTGGAGTTCACATGGAATTCTTAATGCTTATCTTTTTATTACCTGGCATTTAACTCCGAGACCTTAACTTCATGGGGAGAGAAGCCATGTCTACATTCTGACAGAACATGTGAGATACTGGCCAATTGTGGTGGGCCCCAAATATTTGTGGACAGAGGAGATTCAATGCTCACAGCCAATCCATTTAATTATCAAAAACCTGCCCCTGATGTAGAGCTATAATAGCATTTTTTAAAAATACTCCAGTGGAGAAGATAATGGGAATGCAATACTTGAATGACCGTGGCTGGTACACTCTCTCTTTGTAGTCTCACCTACAGGGCAAAGCCAACTAAATTTAAAAAAGTATAAAATCCCATATCAGCTGATTGCTGGGCAGGATGCACTCTGACTGTTTGTGTTCAGGTTTGTTTTTCTCATTGGTAATTTGTTGTTGCTTGTTCTATGTTACTCTGGAAATTTACTTGCTCTTTTAGGATCAAAATTTTTCATACAGGGCGGGAGAGATGGCTTAGCGGTTAAGGCGTCTGCCTGCTAAGCCTAAGAACCCGGTTCCAATCTCCAGGTCCCACGTTTAGCCAGATGCAAAGTGACGCAAAGGGCGCAATGCCGCACTTGCCCACAAGAGGGAGCACGCATCTGGATTTCGTTCACAGCAGCTGAGAGGCTGCTGGCACGCCCATCTCTATCTGTCTTCCTCTCCCTTTCTCTCTGTCTCTCTCTGTGTCTCTCTCCAAAAAAATAAATAAATAAATAAATTCATACAGGCCTCTAGTCATCCATTTCTAAAATTCTACTGCTTAATTTGCAATCATTATTTTATCCACTATACTACTATTCACGTAAAATTTTCATTTTAATCTGCCTTTCTTTAGCTGTTTCATTTTTACTTTCTGTGCTTTAATTGGTTTACTTTTTCAGCCTAAGAGGAACCTGCCCTGATGGGATGAAATGTCAAGCTCCCGGCACGACACAGGATCAGCCCCCGCTGCAAGTGCCAGCTGTGAATGAGCCCTGTGGCTTGTAGAATTATGTGTGCTAGGGAAACGGGTGAAGTGATGTGACGAGCAAGGGTGTGGGACATTGTAAACTAGTTCATGGCTTTTTTAAAAAGCCAATGGCATGCTGAAAATCAATTCAAGACCCTGTGAGATGTCTGTTCTTAGTTACAGAGAACATAGACAGGGCAGAAAATACACAGCACAGCCAACCCTGAGGGAGCCACGTCTGAAATAGTACAGCAAGTTTTCAAATGGCCCAGGACAAAAAAGATAATTATTATTATATTTAATTTTATTTATTTAAAATAGATTATGGTATGTTGCTTATATGGGTATGAGGGTTTAGAACATGTTTATCCATCACCCTTCATTTCCTATCTATCTATATCCAGTTACCTCAATAAACTTATAGGTAGGTAAATATATAAAAAGATTAAAGAATGAAAAGTGAAAAAGACTGGTAAAAATATATCCTGCTGACTTTGGGAAATGTAATATATATATATATATATATAGATAGATAGATAGATAGATAGATAGATAGATATAGAGATAGATATAGAGATAGAGATATAGATATAGATATTATTGTTCAGTATAGAATTTTAGGTTAATTAAATATACTTGTAAAACATTGGCTATACTCAAATCTTTTGGGGCTTTATGATCATTAAAATGTGAAACACAATTATATTAAAAAGTTATTTATGTTTTCCAAGTTTAACAGCAGCCATCCTTTCGAAGGGTTTAATTGTGTTACAAACTTATTACTATAACCAGAAAAAGATGGGTCCCATTGCCTTAACCTCCTGACTTCACATTTCAGCTCTGCTTCAGTCTAGCTATTCATTTCTTGAAGTCAATTCATTTCCTAAGCAAAATATTGTCATAAAACGTGTTGGCTCACAGACCATGTATTGATTTTTAATTGAATATATATATGGTGTATTTTGATCATAATCCCCATAATCGCCTCCCAATGCTCCCATTGCTTGTTAGATTGCACTGAATTTCTATAATGAAATGTGTGTGTGTGTGTGTGTGTGTGTGTGTGTGTGTGTGTATGTGTATGCATGCATGTATGGCAGGATCTCTGACATCTGCATGAATATATTTCCAAACTCATAGTGGTGAATGACATGGGGTGCACACGGGCTGGCCTACACACAGCCCAGAGCCCGTTTCCTTCTGTCTTTCCTTGGGGTCTCTAGTTAGGGTCATCAGAAACACTTACACTGCGTAGGTGAAGGCAGCTGAGATCTGCTGGAATACTGGAGGTGACATTAATAACGTTAAATGTCACAACTCCTGACAAGCTGATGCAAATGAGTGCTTTACCAAGCAAGCAGGAAGGGATCCCTGAATATATCTTTTCCCTCAAATGCATGTAGTTGACAAAAGGCTCAACAGTTCTAGTGACTCCTGCTATGTTAGCTGCTCCAGGACAAATTAGTCCACTTTCCCACCTGTAACCACTATGAGGTAGAACCTTTGATATTTAGAGCTATGCAAATGCTACTTTCTTTTCTTTTTCTTTTCTGAGGAAGGGTCCCATTCTAGTCCAAACTGACCTGGAATTCACTATGTATTCTCAGGGTGGCCTTGAACTTGTGATCCTCCTACCTCTGCCTCCCAAGTGCTGGGATTAAAGGCGTGCGCCACCATGACCCACCTTTTTAATTTTTTTTGCAAGTGGTTCTTTTATTTGTACCTTTTAGATTTCAACCCCACTTTTCCTTAATTGTGCATTTTTTGTCCCTTACTAATGTAATTGACAGGCGGGGGTGGGGGGGACAGGCTAAACACTGCCAGGCCTCTGCACTCTTTCTCTCAGAAGCATAACAAAGGTGCTTTCAGCCCTAAGTGAAGCCTAGCTTTCCTCCCTGTTGTCACAACAGGTTTAGCCACCGCCTCTGATGTGGTTTCCAGCTTCCTCCTCTCCCTGCCCTTGTCAGGAGTTGCCATCACTTAGAAAGGTACACAGTATTTTGAAAGGATTAGATGTAAAACGCAGCTCAATCCTTTATGAAAGAGGCCGAATGGGAGGGAGGGAGGCAGGAAAATGTCAGAGCAATCGGACAAGAGAGACGCACAGAGAAAGCCAGAGGGTGGATGGATCTCCTGTCCCCGTGCATAAGCATGGGAGAACCATCAATGACAAATATTTACTACCACAGAGGAAGCCTCAACATAAGCTGGTTAGTACAATGGTTAGTGGAAATAAGGCAGAGCCAGCGAGCTGTCAGACATTCACAGATTGTCTTTAAAAAAACACATCCTGGCAGGAGGGGAAAAAAAGATGAAACCCATTGTTTTTACCACCTCCATGAGGAAAGAAATTAGAAATCAAACAGTCCTGACCTGGAGTGATGACTTAATGGTTAAGACACTTGTTTGTGAAGCCTCAGGACCCATGTTCAGTTCCCCAATACCCATGGAAGCCAGACGCACCAGGTAGCACCTGCATCTGGAGTTCATTTACAGTGGCTAGAGGCCCAGGCGTATGCATTCTCTCTCTTTCTGTCTTTCTTTCTCTCTCCTAAATAAATAAAATATTAAAAATCAAACAGTTCTGTTGAAACCACCTGGACTGGCTCAGTCTGGGGAAGGTGGAATTCCAGCCTCACATGACCTCTGAATCCACAGGAGCTCTGGAACTCTGAGACCTGCGTGCTTGAAGATGTGTGTGGCCCAGCAGTTCATTTCCAAGGCAGAAACCAACACATGTGAGGCGCACTTATCTGCGTATCCATATAGCTAGCACACAGGGAAGGTGTGCAGAGGGTAGCACCCCCCCCCATCTGTCTGTCTGTCTGTGACCCTCCACCTCATTGGATGGGCCTGGAACTCGCTACTCTCACTGTAACCACATCAGATCAGAGAAATGAACTTATTCTCATGATAACAACATACAAAGTAAGCCACGCACAAAATCCCTACCTACACTACAAGAGGAAATGTTTACAAACTCCTGGCTGATTCCACAGGCCAAGCGTGGCGTCCTCAAGCCGTATCTACTTGGATAAAGTCATGCATCATTTGGCATCTACTGGAAGGAAAGATCGAAAGCACAAATGCCTGATTAAGTGAGCAAAGATGGCCGAAGCACACAGGGGTGGAGCATGCTTGCTCCAGAGCGCAAAGAGGCCAACGCTGTGGAATCCAGACTTCAAAGAGGTCACCCTGGACAAGGCTCCAGCATAGAAATTGCACTCAAAGTCACACTCAAAGTTCGTAGTTTTGTGTGTGCACATCTCCATTTCCTGCAGAAGTCTTTTAAAGAAAAAAGCAGGGAAGACTCGGCTCAATCAACTGAGATAGTGTTTCTTGTGGGAAAGCCACAGGAGGGCTCTGACCAGGCAGCTCAGCAGCTACTTCCCGTGGAGACTAGGGGCTGCTTATGGGGCCGTGGTGCCACTGGAGTTCTTTAGCTGCACGTCAGGATGCACTTTGCCTCAGGGCTTGGGCCACTACAGGGACAGGTGGTTTGGGCCATTCCTGGAAAGTGATCACTGGGAGGGGTGGTGAGGTCACTCTTGGGAACCAGGGAGAATAAATGAAATGGCACCGTGAGTCCAGAAATGGAGCCGTTCTGGTTCTAACAAAGACAGTAGGAAGGAAAAGGTCCGTGCTGGCCTGAAGGTCGAGAGGCACGCCTAGGTTCTGGTGTGCAGTTGCAGACATGAATTTGAACTTGGGTTCTGGCTCACACTTGTAGATGCCCAAACAACTCTGTGTGCGTGTGTGTGTGTGTGTGTATGTGTGTGTGTGTGTATGTGTGTGTATGTGTGTGTGTGTATGTGTGTGTGTATGTGTATGTGTGTGTGTGTATGTGTGTGTGTATGTGTGTGTGTGTGTATGTGTGTGTGTGTGTTCAGGACAGTGTATATAGGGAGACGATGGAGAGTCCTGAGCAAGCACACAATGATGTATTCTGTTTTTCCTCAAATACTATTGTCGAATCCAAAGGGTCAAGACTCAGAAAACAGAGGCTAAATCAATAGAAGAAGCAAAAATGAGTCTGGAAGATGTTCACAAGAAAGATAGTAGACTCAGAAATAGGAAGGAACTTAGCCAACGTAACCAACCTGGACCACGTGATCTGGCTTAGATGAGTCCGATAGATCAGGTAAACAATGACTTCCTGCTGAGCCTTCTGCAGTGAGCAAGACCATGACCTGCCTCATGTAGGGAGACACGATGGAGCAGGGGAGTGGGCCGTGGCATAGGGAGACACGATGGAGCAGGGGAGTGGGCCGTGGATGGAGTGGAGCAGGGGAGTGGGCGTGGGGATGTGGGCCGTGGCATAGGGAGACACGATGGAGCAGAGGAGTGGGCTGTGGCGTAGGGAGACAATGGAGCCAGCAGGGAAGAGCATGGTACAGGAGCAGTGCTGGAGGGGTCAAGAACTACAGACATGGCAGTGCTAAGGCTTAGGAAACTGTTTTTGCATTTTCACAGGGTATTTTAAAGTAAAAACTGTAACTTAATGGCTGGAGGGATGGCTTAGTAGTTAAGGTATTTGTCTGAGAAACGTAAGGACCCAGGTTCAATTCCCTGGTTCCCACATAAAGCCTGATGCACAAGGTGGTGCACGTGTCTGGAGTTAGTTTGCAGTGGGAGGCCCTGGTGCACCCATTCTTTCTCTCTCTCTCCCTCTTTCTTTCTCTCAAATAAATAAATAATTAAAAAAAAAACTACTTCTTATATAATCACTAAGGTACCAATAGGATAAATGTATTGATTCTGATAATTTTTTTTAATTATTGTTTTTTATTGACTTTTATACTTACATACAAAAAAACCCCACCTGATATTTCCCTCCCCTCCCCCATTCCACTTCAGAACTCCAATCTCCATCATATCCCCTCCCTCTCTCCATTAGTCTCTCTTTTAATTTAATGACATCATCGTTTTCTTCTATTTTGAGGGTCTTGTGAAGGTATTGCTAGGCACTGCAAGGTCATGGATATGGAGGCCAATTTCTGTCTGGACAGTTGCATTGTAAGAGGTCATACCCTTCCTTCTATCCGCCCCCTCTTCCGCAATGGTCCCTGAGCCTTGGAGGGTGTGACAGAGGTGTTTCAGTGCTGGGCACTCCTCCATCCCTTCTTCTCAGCACTATGTTGCCTTTTGGGTCATCCCAGTGGTCATCACCATCTGAAAAGAGAAGCTATGTTTTAACAACAACTACAAGTTCCCTAAATGCAGGTAAGATTCCAGTGTATTTCACCTTGTAACAATTCACACACCAACCTGCCTAGGTGCGCTGGTCCTGTGGAAAGTGAGTTCAGAATTTCCAGACCTAAATTTCAATGACCTAAATATGTGCTTCACGAATGGAACAGTGAATGCATGCAAAAGACACAAGGAAGGTTTCACTGCCAATGGGAAGAGGGGTTGCTATTTCATGGATGGGCAAAGACAAAACTGGACAAAAGATGAGCAATTAGGAGGCGTCTCCCTGCGCGTGTGAGTGAATCAAGACGTGCAGGGCTGCACAGGACCCTGTGTGGCCACGGAAGTTGCATGTTTGTCGGCCCTGCAGGTTCTTAAGAGGAATTTCTGAAGCAGCATGCAGGACTTGATCATTTCATCTTCAGAGACCTGGTGCAGCTCTTCACGCTCACGGGTCACTGAAAAAGCTCCAGGTGTCGGACAGACTGGAAAACCTGTAGGAAGGAGCTGCCGAGCCGCTGGTTGGGTTAGAAAGCCCTGTAACTCTGAAAATAGGGTGTGTGTGTGTGTGTGTGTGTGTGTGTGTGACATTACACTGAGCTTCCATATGGACACTGAAGTCACTCAGTTGTAAAATTATCAAACAGGCCAACAGGGTGCATGAGATGATGATTGAAAGTCCGACCCTATATTTATACAGTCTTACTGCATTTTCTTTCACTTTTCAAAATACACACTCATTACCACATACAATACAGGCATACAAGTTTTACACAGCCTTAACCAGCGAGATGAGCTACATACAATATTTACCTAAACTTCGACCTGACTATGGAAAATTTGCAACAAAATATCATAGCTTTTATTTATTTATTTATTTATTTATTTATTTATTTATTTATTTTTAATGAGCTTAGGTAACTCAAAATGACCTCTCTGTGCTGGGACAAAGAGTTCCCTGTTGGGTGATTCTGACGAACTAGTGAGACAGTTACTCTGCAATTTCTCCTTATTTCCCCCATGTTCACTCAGAGCTCCAGTGAGACGGGTCAAACCCATCATGGCTTCTGGAAGAGAGCTTAAACTATTAGAAATGGCAAATCTTAAAAAAAAAAAAAAATTCTATTACTGCAAATGAGGCAGACTCGTTACTGAGCATTTTCAAGCCCCACTCAGGTCTGTCCTCACAGGAGACAGCAGCTCATTCCTGATGACCACTGCGCCCAGAGGCTCTCTGCTTCTCTGACCTGGGGGCAGAGTTCACTCTGTGGAAAGCAGAAGAGATGATTTCTTTATATTCACTCAGCAGTTGCCAAGTGCATTTTTCATCAGAGCCAATGCAGGAAAAAAATAAAATTCCTTCTTGCCTTCAGAATGCCTCCTTTCAAATGGTAGAGGGAGGGCAACCTGATTTAATCTCAGAGAAGATGGGATTTAGGTAGATTTCAGGAACTCAGAATTTGATACCTACAGATTGTTGTGTAAACTCTTTTCCTCTTAAAGGGTTTAAAGTTACACTCTGCCTGCCCTCTTGCTGGAGAAAGGAAGGCTAGTTAGAACAGGGCTACAAGCAAATGATGTGATTGTCTTTTCCCAGCCACGTGGGCGGGGATGAGAGCATCTCTCACAGGGAGCAAAGTGTTACCCTAAGCAACTGGGTTTTACAAGATGGAGGACTTAGTGCCAAGGTAGGTAGCCTGGGGCATGGTGAGGGAGTTATTAAAATCAGCTCAGGGGTGAGCAGGCGGATTCTGAAGAGACCACAACTGTCCAACAAGAAGGCTGAAGGCAGCTGGGTTTATGCTGAGCCTGGTGGCAGCAATTACAGAATGGCAGCCTAGAGCAAGCCAGGGGCATTCATCAAAGCCACAGTGCCTCACTTCCCAGAACAAGTTGTAATGTCTGTTTATCAGAGAATTTAATTCCCCAATGGAGCGAACAAAGGCAAGTATCAAAATAGAGCAAATTTTTTTGACACTAGGAAGCGAAGCAAGGGACGGACCTCTCTCAATCCAGTCTTTGTTCACATAAACTCTCGCCTTAGCAGCTCGTTCAAGATGTCAGTCAAGCCCCACGCATTAGCACCAATAGTGCCGGTGATTGAGCCACAAAGGAAGCAGCAGGACATGAAAGGGGAGGGCCTCCCAGGTGACCTTCCCACTAGAACAGAGTCAGGGGGAGAAGGCTGGCCTTGCAGGCGGGGGGGGGGGCGGTTTGTTACCTTATGTCAATAGGTGTTGTGACGTCAGCACGTGTACACAAATGAATGTCCAGGTTTCTCCCCAAGAGGTTGGGCTATTTTACTTCTTCCGTTTGCTCTAGGTCCAACCACAGCGAGGGTTTTTCTAAAATCATCTTTTCCTAACTTGGAAAATACGCATGTAGCTGAATTCCTTTCAGAAACCTCCCTGTGAAAGATGAGTTGAAATGATGGAATGTCTTAGAACCCGTTCAGCTTAGATTTAAGAAAGATGTTCCCAGCTCTCACGGTCTATGGTCCGAGTGTTAAGTTACACTGAATAAAACCATTTAATCCCGTGACACATGCCACGATTCCCTAGAAATAGGTCACTATAAGGAAGAGTGTAGATTATTGCTGGGACATGTTCGGAAGCATTGTGGTTTAAATCAGATGTCCAAGATAAACTCATGTGTTCCAAGTGCTTGGTCCCCAGCTGCTGGCAATTTGGGAACTGGAGCCTTCTGGAGGAGGGGTGCTGGTGGGGGTAGGTGTTGTGGTACTATGGCCAGCTCTCCCTTGTTAGAATCTGGCTCACTCTCCTGCTGCTGGTCTCCACCTGCTGTGGCAGGGTCATGTCCAGCTCAGTGTCACGTTTTCCTTTGCCACCATGAAGCTTCCTCTGGAGACTGTAAGACAAAATTCATCCTTTCCTCCCATCAGCTGCTTTTGGTTGGGTGTTTTGTCCCATCAATGAGGAGGTCACTGCAACAGGAACCATATGATGATTATAGTAATTGTCTGCTTGACAATTAATCACACATGAGGGATTATGTGGATCAGGTTATCTTCTGTGCATGAGGGATTGTCTTGATCAGGTTAATTAAGGCAGGAAGACCCCACTTAGCTGTGAGCAGCAGCAGCATTTCTTGGACCAGGGTCCTGGTCATATAAAATAGAGCTGGTTGAGCAATGTTTTAATTGTGAAAAACAAAGACCTTTAATATTTTCCTATTGTCATTCAGCATGTATTAAATTGATACATCTTTGGATTGTATTATCTTAGAATGGGCAATTTTAATTTTTTTATTTTTTATTTTTGGAGAGAGACAGACAGAGAGAGAGGGAGAGGGAGACAGATAGAGAATGGGCGCACCAGCAGTCTCTCAGCTTCTGTGAATGAAATCTAGATGCGTGCGCCCTCTTGTGGGCAAGTGCGGCATTGCGCCCTTGCGTCACTTTGCATCTGGCCAAACGTGGGACCTGGAGATTGGAACCGGGTTCTTAGGCTTAGCAGGCAGGCGCCTTAACAGCTAAGACATCTCTCCAGCCCAGAATGGGCGATTTTAAAACTCACCATTTGAGTTGCTGAGTTGAGTTTCATAGAAAATCATAAAACGAACTTGTTTTGGGATTAGGATAGTATTTCTGGCACTTTCTAAAATGCCCCTAAACGTACTTGTGTCATATGGTACAAGGTATTTATGTGAAGTCTGCCTCTCAGCATTGATGATTATAAAAATCAATGTAGGGCTGGAGAGATGGCTTAGCGGTTAAAGCGCCTGCCTGCTAAGCCCAAGAACCTGGTTCCAATCTCCAGGTCCCATGTTTAGCCAGATGCAAAGTGACGCAAGGGTGCAATGCTGCACTTGCCCACAAGGAGGCGCACGCATCTGGATTTCGTTCACAGCAGCTGAAAGACTGCTGGGGCGCCCATCTCTATCTGTCTCCCTCTCCCTCTCTCTCTCTCTCTCTCTCCAATAATAAATAAAATAATAAAAAAATTTTAAAATCAATGTACCAGCCAGGCGTGATGGCACACGCCTCTAATCCCAGCACTCAGAAAGTAGAGGCAGGAGGATTCCTGTGTGTTCGAGGCCACCCTGAGACTACAAAGGTGAATTCCAGGTCAGCCTTAACAAGAGTGAGACCCTACCTCGAAAAACAAACAAAAAAAAAAAAAACATTCAATGCACCAGTCAACTCTGACCAGTGTTGAAGATGCGATCAGTCCTGTAGCGTCAAGTGTTCCTCCCTGATTTAGTGCTGTGTGAAGATGAACAAGCTGCATCTCATTAGTACACTTCTTTGCTTTTGTCTTAAAAAAATATAAAGGGCGGGGCTGGAGAGATGGCTTAGCAGTTAAGCGCTTGCCTCTGAAGCCTAAGGACCCCAGTTCAAGGCTCGATTCCCCAGTACCCACGTAAGCCAGATGCACAAGGGGGCACATGTATCTGGAGTTCATTTGCAGTGGCTGGAGGCCCTGGTGTGCACATTCTCTCTCTCTCTCTCTCTTTCTCTGTCTGTCACTCTTAAATAAAAAATAATAAATAAATAAATATATAAAGGTCATATATTTACTAAATGATATTGTAAAATTAATTTCTTTATGGCTTGTATACTATTTTATATGCCTCTATACCCAGGATTGTGTAAAAGTTTCTCAGGTGAAAGGGAGTCACGGAAAAATGAGAAGCAGCCCTGGTCTACACAGAGACCAGCTCAGTGAAGGAAAGTCTGCTGACTTTCCACTCTGTTGGCATATGGCCATCTCCAGCCACAAGAAAGTTCTGAGGCCTTTGAATTAAAATTAGTCACAACAATTTAAAAGGAGCATTTGTGTTACAACCTACTTGGATGCCTGTCTGACACACCCAGCCAGCCTCTGAGTCACATCTCAGTAGGGTCTTCTCTATGAAACAACCCCATATTAGACTCTTCAGAGCCACTATCAAGGTCTCTAGAATATGAGGTGCCCCTTGGCCAAGGTCCTGCGGGTCTGACAAGATTTCCTTTTTCCCTTGAGCACACCAGATAGTCTGTGAAACTTGTAAGGAAACTGTGGCCCTGGAACATCAAGTGAGGATTTGAAAACTTATGATTCCTGGGTCCTGGTGACGCAGGAGGGACCTCCACCATTCTGTAGTCACAGGTCTGCTGCTTGGACAGAAAGTCACCATCTGACAACACTCAAGGCTCTCATCGCTCATCACCAGCCAGGTCTGAAGCCCATGTAGCACTCTGCTCTGGCCTGCTTTCCTGCAAGAGGCACAAAACCCAAGGCCATGTGATCTGGGCATGGAACACAGGACACTTGTTGACCTGCCTCAGGAAGATCCAAGGAGAACCTTCAGTGCAGGGACTTTCTAGGTCAGCCCCCGGCAGGACACAAAGGCTGGCCTTCTTGACCTGCCCGCTCCAAGGTCAGCAGCACAAGGAAGGAGACAGGAATCTTTTCCCTTCGGCATAAGGAGAGCAACAAAGATGGCCCAGAGCTGAAGTTTGGTGGAAGCTGGGTCCTAAAAGCCAGGTCCTCACCCCCTTGAAAGGGGCACTCAAGATAAAATGGGCACCCAGGTAAGAGTGGGTCACATGCCCACCTTGACTACAGAGATCTAGAGCCTGTGGGAGCACAAGTGGACAGAGGGCCTGATGGGTGGCCAGCTGAGTCTGGGAAGCATGCACGCGCACTCTCACACACACGCACACACACACACACACACACACACACACACACTGTTCTCTCACGCCCACAGCTGCACTGCCCATGCAGATGGCTTTGGGAACTCTAACCAAAACAATCCCAGGGCCATGTCCCGGCTATGTTCAGCTCCTGTCACAGTTTTTCTTCACTTAAAGGTGAGGCTTATTCACTGTCACCTGTGCTTCAGTGGTGGCATGTGTGGCTCTGAGGAGTCACGTCACACTTTACTGTTTCAGGTTGACAGAGATCAGAACTTCCACCACGAACACCATCCAAACCAAAGCGCATCTCATTCCTCTGCCAGGCCCCGACTGACCTTCAGGGAATTAACTCCCAGCCAAATCAAGTCTGACAGCAGGAACTGGCTAGCGATTACTGCCATCTCTGTAGCTGGTTCTAAGAAAGAAGCACAAGCCCGTGCCCTTTGAACAGCTCCGTGTTCATAAATCACCCTGCTTTTCTAAACTGACACAACTTCTCACTCCCATTAATCCCGAACCACTTTCTGGTTTGGTAGTTAGCCTTCAACTTGTCGAGCATTCCTGGGCCTGCAGGGAAAGCTGATTAGAGGGCAAGCAGCTGGGCGTGCTGGCACTTTGCTTCTGACTTGCTGAGGGGGAAAGTGGATGGTGTCAGATCCCCGGGGACCTTCTTAGTAGCTGACCGGGCAAGATGCCAGACAGCAACAAGGATGAGAAAGTTTCTGAGTGGAAACCTGCCCTCATCAGGTGAAGGAGGCAGCAAATGGTCAGAATGTCCCCAGAATGTGGCGTTCACCATCCTCAGCCAGCACTATAGCTGGAGCCTGGGAAAGCCTCAGTTTACCTAGACTGGCAGCCACAGCTGGAGGGACTGGTCATCATCAATGCAGTGACACAATCCGGAGAGGATGGCACGAGGTGACATTAGTGTGGGTTTGGATTGGAGGGCAGGGCACTTACAATGGGAAGGGCAGGGATCTTTAAGTAAATTTTGTGTATTATTTAGCAATAATTGTTTCTTAGAAAAATTGTGAGTTATTAATGAGCAGGAGTTCAAAGGGCACATGCTTGAATACAGACTGCCATAGTTACCAGTAGCCTATTAAAAGTTACTAGCACACATCCAATGATAATATAGATTGCCTGGTTTCAACTCGTACATAAAAGGGAGGTTGGAGGCCCAGGGATTCTCCCCGAAGGACGCCAATGTGTAGGGGTGGACCTTTGTTCCACTGACCTTATGACTCTGGGATTCAGCCTGCCTTGAGATCCCCAGGGCTAGTTCTAAGGGGGTCACAGTGTTATGATGTCACACTACTGCTGGCTACTTTCTGGTCCAGATCAGAATTCATGCCTCTATCAGGGACGTGTGCTACATATCAGGAGATGGTGCCAGCATATTTTGCAGCAGAAATGGGTAAAGCTGACTCAAGAGCCATGCATGTCAGCCACAGGGCAGTTCTGAGACTGACTCTGGCGAGGAACTGAAGTGGATCCGACGTCTGTGTCCATAATTTCTGCTCAAACAAGGTTCTTCCATGAAGTACGTGTCTGTGAAGCAGCCCCCAGTGAGACCGTCTCCGTACACCTGGCTGGAAGACAGTGGGACCTGCCTGTGGAGCTGTGGAGCTTCCTTTTTTCTTTTCTTCTTCTTCTTTTTTTTGGAGAGAGACAGAGAGAGAGAGAGGGAGAGGGAGACAGATAGAGATGGGCGCATCAGCAGTCTCTCAGCTGCTGTGAACGAAATCCAGATGCGTGCACCCCCTTGTGGTCAAGTGCGGCATTGCCCTTGCGTCACTTTGCATCTGGCTAAACGTGGGACCTGGAGATTGGAACCAGCGTTGTTAGGCTTAGGAGGCAGGCGCCTTAACCGCTAAGCCGTCTCTCCAGCCCCGAGCTTCCTCTTTTCTAAGGAACAAAACTGCAGGACTAAGAGAAAGCCTCTGCACCCCAAAGAGATACAATGCTTTTCCACATGGGAAGACTTTGCCTGGGGCCTTCAACGCCATTTATTGTTACTTTTGCCACAAGACAGACCCTGAACTCCCACCCATTTTGCAAGGGTTCAGGATGGTCAGCCGACTTTGCCAAACACCATCAGAATGGCCAATGTCTACTTCTGCATTTTAGTGACTGACTTGTCAAACAAGCAGTATGACCTCGGTTCCCATTGCCACCGAGAGGAAATGAAGGCATGATTTAGTCATCTTGACAGGAGACATCTCTGCCAGTCATTGCTAGACTTACGTATGTGCTGGCTTTATTCCACAGTTTGAGTTACACATGTGTCCTCCTGGCTCTGTGTTAGGTGCTAGAAAAACGAACAGAAGGGGTGGAGGTCTCTTCCTGAAACTGGGGACCATACTGAATCTCCCAGTTAGACAAAATGAGCATGGATGCTCCCACATCAAGGAAGCGTTATCAAAGATCTGTCTTGTTTGGGCAAAAATCGTATAACTACTAAGATACACACTCGTGAGTCGCAGCCTTGATTACAACCCAAGGCGTCTTTCTACATCAGACCAACATGGAGCTGAGGGCCTCTTTCTGTGAGGACTGGAGTTTGGAGGTCTCACTTGGGTCACTTGAGGAGTGAGGAGCAGAGGCAGGATTTGATGCCAGTCAAACCTACTTCTAAGACACAAGAAGTTGATACACCATGAGGATCTGCCATCATAAATGTCACACAAAATGTGTAAATGCAGTGGTGGTGTTAATCATGAAATTTAAATAGGTCTAAGGAAAACACTCAGACCCTCAATCCTTTCTCCCAATCACATTGCTACAGACCCCATCACTCTGCTCCCCCAAGGGGCTTTGCTTCAACAAGCTACAGGCATCTCCTCCACTTCACAAGAGGAAGAGAAGTGTGCCATGTCTTACTCTGCTCTTCATAAAGCAGCCATTTCACCTTGCCAACCGTGGGTCTTTCCCAACCAAGTGCTAGAAGCCTTGTCTGCCACGTGGAGGAAGCCCAGTGACTGTCTGAAAGCAGCATGGGGAGAGAACCAGGGGCAGGAGATTCATCCACTCAGCAAGTGCAGTGAGGACTCGGGCACAGGACGGAGGGAAACGGGTCAACTTTACATGTCCACACTGCTAGGCCATAACATCCAGACCAGATATCTGGTCAACCAGCTTCCAGATGTTACTGTAAAGGTGTCCAATCAATAGGATTGGAGCAAAATAAACTAATCTGTAATGTGGCTAGATCGTACCCAACCAGAAGAAGGTCTCAACAGGACATGAAAAGAGGGAATTCTGGCTGCAGACCATTGTGAGCCAGATAGCAGATCTTCCGTGGGCTTCCCAGCCTGCATGCATGGCTGCAGAATCAGCTTGATCAGCATCCCCTGCAGTGAGTCCACGCTTAAAACTCCTGCTAGCCTGGTCCACCTGTCTCTTTTGTTGTGATTATGTCCACATGGATCCCTCTGGATAAAAATATTATTACTGTGGAAACTCTCCCTGACTAATAAGGCAGCTAACACGCATGTTGGGGACACATATGTGCACAGGAAGGAAACATGCATAATTCTGCAGTCTGCAAACATTGATTGCTAAGGAAAACCATGTGGGGACTCCCTCGGAGTTTTGTGACACCATTACTCATGCTCTCACACATGTATACATACATAGTCATACATGTGAACACTCAAGAGGGCCACGAGTTCCTGGATGGTGCAAGTCTCTTAGCAGGGGTGTCTCAGGCCATCAGGTCCAAGAAGGGGACATGTTCATTGCACTGTTTCCTCGGTCCTGTCGTGGTGAGGGGAAGACCTGTAGTTCTAGCTCAGAGCTGCAGGGTCCCTGGCAGATAGATTCACCAGTGCAGTGCCAACACAATTCTATGAGAACAGAGAGTTAGTCAGACATGTGTGCGTGGAGTTGCCTGAGTTGTGTTTTACTGTTCCCAAGACTATGTATCTTGTCCCTTAAAAATCTTCGTTGCAGGGCTGGAGAGATGGCTTAGCGGTTAAGGCGCCTGCCTCCTAAGCCTAAGAACGCTGGTTCCAATCTCCAGCAGTTCCAATCTCCAGGTCCCACGTTTAGCCAGATGCAAAGTGACGCAAGGGCGCAATGCCGCACTTGACCTCAAGGGGGCGCATGCATCTGGATTTCATTCACAGCAGCTGAGAGGCTGCTGGCGCGCCAATCTCTATCTGTCTGCCTCTCTCTCTCTCTCTTTGTCTGTCTCTCTCCAAAAAAAAAAAAAGAAAGAAAGTAAGTCTTTGTTGCAGTACACAGTAACTAATGGCCAGGTGCTGGGATTTTGCTTACTGCACCTGGATGCCCTTTCCAGATGAGAGGGAACCTTCTTCCCTGGCTCCATGTGTTCATTGGCAGCAACACCAAGAACTCCGTCTGCTGGGCCTTCCGCCCTCCCTCCATGGAGAAGGGACAATAGACAGGTGAGCTGGAGGGAGAAAACGGGTCCAAGGAGTGAGTTCCTGGCCACCTTGTTCTTGAGAGCAGACACATGGTTGTTGCTGGGAGAATTCTGGGCCTGGATCTGGCCCAACAGTCTGGGTCTTCAGGAGCCATGGATGGCAGGTGGCTGGATGTCCACAGACTGAGCTCAGGAGTCAATCTGTGGCATCGACTTTCAGCCTTTGCCTGATGAAATGATGGGTCACCCCACTTAGGAAGTTCCTGGTCTCGATGGTCACCTCCCAGGAGAGAGAAGCTGTTGCACACAGGAGCACAGCTGTGCTGTGCAGGCTAAGCTCTCGTCAACGAGAAAGGGACAAGTGCAGAAACAAAGTGTCCCGTAAGGACATCGTGGTCTGGTGCCTGAGAATGCAGGGCTGAAATGCACTGGCATCGTTTCAGTTGTGGGCAGTTAGATCAGCTGTGCTACGTAGAAGGCACAGGTTCAAGGCTATGGAGTAGTGATGAGTTTCTGTTTTTAAACAGCTAGTTTTCAGCTGACGGATGGCATTGTTTAACTCCCATTCACCCCGTCAGGTCACGGTGGAGACTGGGTGGGCTAACTTTCAGTAACATTGGTTGAGGACAGACTTAAGCCAAACTCTGCCCAGAGTCTGCATCTAGAATGTCCTATATGGTCCCTCATATGTTACAGGCTTCGTCCTGGCCCGTATGAGGCTAATGGGAGACGTTAGGAGCACCCCACAATGGGGAGGGATCCTTGGATTTGGATATAGGCACCTGGTGGGGCATTCTTGACCCTCCTTTGCTCTCTTGTTTCCTGGTGATGGTGTAACTGGTTTGACTTCACCAAATCCTTCTGCCATGATGTCCCACAGGCCCAAAGCAAAGAGGCCTATTGATCACGGAGGCAAAATGCCCAAACTGTGAGCCAAAGTAACTTTTTTCTGCTTTACACATGAATGATATGGGGTATTTCACTATAGTCCCAGAAGTTGAATTCATACCTATTCATGCTTTTACACACACAATCACACACACATGGCCCCAGCTAAGAAGGGCACAAATAGGGCTCATGGGTTTGGATCCAGAGAAGAGCTAGTGAGACCAACCAGAATGTCCGTGGTAGCTGGCTTTTACTTAAAGTCAGCCGAGTGTAGACCCTAGCCACATCTACACAGATCTTCACAGCAACACCTAGACAAATGCTTGACGAACTATCTGGAGCGTGCAGAAGAGCCAAGCTGACAGGTAGGAGTGACCTTGATGGGGCCAATTTTAAAATCATTGTCAGGTGCTCCCATTCGGGAATGTGCTGGAAGTGATTATCCAGCCCCGGGCTGTGAAGGGATAATGGAGGCAGGTGTGTCAGTAGCTCTGCTGTAAGTGGCTGCTTTCAGAAGACAGCCTCACCAAGACATGTCCAACCCCTTGACATCACGACCTGATGCTGGGACCTACAAAGGTCTTGTTTAAGAATCACACAAGCTTATTACAAAACAAACAAAAAAAAAACCACTCAAAAATGTTTAAAGCAGGTTTATGATTCTGCGTTAGTCTGCATTCGTGTCCGTCTTCAGCTGTGTGTAACCTGAAGCAGACTGCGCATGCCTGCGAGACAGCACCAGGGGCTGGGACAGACGCCCAAGGGACATGGAATATAAGACCCTCAAAATGGAAGAAAAAGATGATGACATCAAATTAAAAGAGAGACTAATGGAGAGAGGGAGGGGATATGATGGAGATTGGAGTTCTAAAGTGGAATGGGGGGAGGGGAGGGAAATATCATGTGTTTTTTGTATGTAAGTATAGAAGTTGTCAATAAAAAAATGAACAGAAAAAAAAAAGAAAAAAAACAGAGACATTTATATTAACTGTGTTTTGTTTCATTTTGGTTTTGAGGTAGAGTCTCACTCTAGCCCAGGCTGACCTGCAATTCACTTTGTAGTCTCAGGCTGTCTTCAAACTCACAGTGATCCTTCTACCTCTGCCTCCCAAAGTGCTGGGATTAGAGGCGTGCGCCACCACGCCCAACTACATTATTTTTTATATGCTAGAATTAACTCACTTCAACAGATACCTGTCAAAACCTGTCATAACTACAAATGTGTAAATTTCGTTTCATTCATGTCACTGTGCAGATTATATGTCAGAAGGTAGTAATTCTTCACGTGTGTCCTATTTTGAGTATGTTAATGATTTCTTGCCTAAATTAACCTCTTCTCTCCCACATGATGAATGCACGTTATGTAGCGGGGGAGAGATGTTAAGCTAAAGAGTTCTAGGATCCCACGGAAGCAGAAGCCACGATATACTGTCCATGTGTTCAGCCAGCATGGAGGCTGCTCTGCCTTGGCCAACGCACTGTGTTCTTAACTTAGTCTAGCAAAATTACTTGGGTCTTGGGGATTGGGTCCATTTTTAAGTTTGTAGGTATAAAGCCAGCTCCTTGGTAAGTATACTCAATATTTTATGAGTCATAAAATCCATTTCATTAAACTTGATCTAGAAGTAGTAAAAAAGGACCAGTTATGGCCTAGAGAGATGCATCAATAATTAAGTCACTTGCCTGCAAAGCCAAAGGACAGAGACTCAATTCCCCAGGACCCACATAAGCCAGATGCACAAGAGGCACATGTATCTGAAGTTCGTTTGCAGTGGCTGGAGGTTCTGGGTCTCTCTCCCTCCATCTTTCTCTCTCTCTCTCTCAAATAAATAAATAAAAATAAAATAATTTTTAAAAAGAAAGGCCAGTTCTTCATAGAACTATACTAGCTCAAGGATGAGGTGGTCCCCACTACAGCTGCTGAAATTTGTATACACACTGAAGACAATACCCCTCCCCCACACCAGAAACACAGCAAGTATTCATGTATTTTTAAGCTTTTATTTATTTATTTGGAGGAAAGGAGAGAGAGAAAGAGGCAGATAAAGAACAAACTCCCATGTATGTACCACCTTGTGCATCTGAGTTTACATGGTTACTGGGGAATTGAACCTGGGTCCTTTGTCTTTGCTGGAAAGTGCCTTAACCATTAAACCATTTCTCCAGCTCTAATTTTTCTTTTTCTTTCTTTTTCTTTTTTTTTTTTTTGTTTGTTTATCAAGGTAGGGTCTTGATCTATCCCAGGATGACCTGGAATTCACTATGCAGTCTCAGGCTGGCCTCAAACTCACAGAAATCCTATTTCTGCTTCCCAGGTGCTGGGATTAAAGGTGTGCCTCACCACACCTAGCATCAAGTTTTTATTTTTATTGGTATTGCTCACTAGTCTCTGAAAATTTCTGGGCTCTATTGAAAAACGTGTCAGACTGATTCAGAGACAGGAAAACAGTGAAATAGCAATGCTTTCTCATACAAAATCTATACAGTGACATGGAAGGATCCATATAGACAGAGCTGTGTTTGAGGAAGGTGGTGAAGTGGGGAGAACATCCCCACTGGAACACACATTCTGTTTTTTTTTTTTTTTTTTTTTTTTTGGAGAGAGACACAGAGAGACAGAGGGAGAGGAGAGGAAGACAGATAGAGAATGGGCGCACCAGCAGTGTGTCTCAGCTGCTGAGAATGAAATCCAGATGTGTGCGCCCCCTTGTGGTCAAGTGTGGGATTGCGCCCTTGAGTCACTTTGCATCTGGCTAAAGGTGGGACCTGGAGATTGGAACCAGTGTTCTTAGGCTTAGGAGGCAGGCGCCTTAACCGCTAAGCCATCTCTCCAGCCCGGAAGACACATTCTTAGTGGCTGAGCTAAGTAAGAACTCAAGACCATTCTTGACCCAGACAACCAGTTCAGTTTCCAAAACTTAGTCCAAACTGCACTGTCTTCTCTCGACCTCCTTGACTTCTTTTTATCCGTCTACCTCTGAGCATCTCACCCCTTTAGTATAGTGTCCTATAAATGCAATGGTACCTACCTGCACTTCTGTAGATCAGGTTCAGATTGAGATAGAAAAAGGTGCTTTATTCACTTCTGAGTTCCCATGGCCTACACCAACCTTAAGAATAATACCTTTTGGGGCTGGAGAGATGGCTTAGAGGTTAAGTCGCCTGCCTGCTAAGCCCAAGAACGCCAGTTCCAATCTCCAGCGGTTCCAATCTCCAGGTCCCACGTTTAGCCAGATGCAAAGTGACACAAGGGCGCAATGCCGCACTTGACCACAAGGGGCGCACGCATCTGGATTTCATTCACAGCAGCTGAGAGGCATGCCCATCTATCTGTCTTCCTCTCCCTCTCTCTCTGTCTGTCTCTCTCTGTGTCTCTCTCCAAAAAATAAAAATAAATAAAAAGAATAATACCTGTTGGACTCATATCTATCGAATGAAAGACCTGATTGGGATGGATGTTCTTACTAACAGCATAAATGATTTGATAAGAGAAGGTGGGACTGTAAGAGAATATCACGCTGGTACACATGACTGACTAAGTGAATGCCGTCCACTCACCATGGACGTTCACAGAGGCCAAATGTGTCCACTGTGCAGCTTGTCATGCTGACCTCCAGGATACATTCATCTGGTTTGTGGAAGCAAATGGCACCCCAATCTGGGGCACAGAACCCTTCTTCATGATGTCTTCAAAGTCTGTGGATGCTGGAAGTTCACTTTCTGTACTAAAATCAAGACACGTGGTGGCACCAGGTCTCCGGGAAGTTGTACTTGTAGTGGTCTTTCTCTTAGGGTAAATGACAGAGTCATTGTGCTGGGGCTTCCACTTTAATGCGGGTTGCTGGCTGGCTGTTGGGTGGCAGCGATTTTTCAGGCTTTCCCCTCATTCCTTTTGACTATGACTTAGTGCTAGCAGTCTGTCATTGATCACGTAATTAAAAGCTGGGAGCTGTCTTTGAGATTGATTACATCATCCAGAAAGAGAAACACATGTATCAAGGATAATTGGTCTTTCACCAAAATATTTAGCCAATATTTTACTACTTTAAACCCATAAGGTATAACTCAAAAGAAATTAAAATATTGTCACTGCAGAGTATATTTTAATGAGTGCTTTCTTTCTTAACTGGTGTGAAAATGATTCTTCCCAACACTTATATTTTTAAAGAATTGGAACAAGCCCAAGGACCATGATTAAATATGAAGCGGTGAGAGAGCCATATGGTCACCTCTCAGGGATTTCAACATCGTGATGGCACTCCATCTGCCTCCGCCACAATTTACTCATCACATCAAGGACATGGGAGACCTGAAAGTGGACTCTTCTGGGAGCAAGCTCAAATCTGAGTGGCGTGATGCCACACATGCTACATGCAGTCTCACCTGAGTGCCCTTGGACCCAGTTAAGCTTGTTAGCACATTGCTAGCAAGTGTGCACATATCCACTAATGCACACTTTCCCTTTCTGAAAGCAACGCTCTTCCCAAGATGACATCATTGATTTGCAAAATGGACATTCCCATACTCACTGCACCGGATTTCAACACCACACAGTGGTTGGACAAAGGTCATTGCTGGTGGCTGAAATAGAACAATGTTTCATAGCTTACTGGATTTTTTTTTATCATACCACCTCAGTTTACAAATAGCTTTAGTCTGAGTTAAGGAAATGACACACTTAGTAAGGGTAAAAGCCATCAGATCAGTGAATCCGCACAATAATGTTCCTGTGATTTCAGCCCTAACCTCAGCTCAGAGCCTCATCACCTCACGCTGTTGAATTGTAAGCCAAGTTCAGACCTTGAACAAGGCTGGCAGCGAGCCTCGGGTGGTGCATTACAGTAATGGCATTAGTAAGATCTCTCTGTTAGGAGTTCCAACTCTGTCCTTGTCTGCCTATCTTGGCCTGTGACTTTCTGACCACCACTCGATTTAACTCTCAGATCTAATGTGAATTACATCTTGATCTATAGCTTGTGAGCTAAATGCTTTGGCTCAGAAGAGGAACTTGCCTAGAAGCTTACAAAATAGTCAAGGCAGATCAACAGTCCAAGTCCACACCTATCACACAGTGAACATCAAGGTCCTTGTGTCGTATCATTGCAAAGCCAATGCCATTTACTGAAGCCTCTCACAGGCATGCCATCTGCATGGACTTTTCATGTCAATCAGTATTTTAAAGTTACACCTTTAGCTTTTTTTTAAATTAAAAATTTTTTTTTTTTTTTTTTGGAGAGAGACACAGAGAGAGAGACAGACAGACAGAGAGGGAGAGGCAGACAGATAGAGATGGGTGTGCCAGCAGTCTCTCAGCTGCTGTGAACGAAATCCAGATGCGTGCGCCCCCTTGTGGTCAAGTGTGGCATTGCGCCCTTGCATCACTTTGCATCTGGTTAAACGTGGGACCTGGAGATTGGAACCACTGGAGATTGGAACCAGCGTTCTTAGGCTTAGGAGGCAGGCACCTTAACTGCTAAGCCATCTCTCCAGCCAAGATATCTCTTTCTTTTTTTTAAGACAATGGAGCTTCAGTCATGAGAAGAGTGTCACTAGAGAGAGTCCTACTAAAGATAGCCATGGAACTACATAAGACCATGTGACCCGTGAGTGTTTGGAATTGCAGACCATGCTTCAAGTACTTGTCCCAGAGCTGACTGCAGGTGAAGCAGGACTCCAGCAGGCACCTTTTCTGGCTTCTTGTATCTAGAATGTTCCAGAACCACCATGGGAGATGGCTGCAGAGATAGGACTGGAAAAACCTCCTTCAGCATGAGCTAGTCCCATATAGTGAAACCTGTTCTTTCAGGATTTGCGTTTCTAGAACTGTGTTAGTATTGGAGAACATAGGTAGCAACAATAATCATTTTGCAAATCATGTTTCCTCAGAAAAAAATGCTAAAAAGTGTGATATCCTTTAGATCTCACGAAGAAGCAAACAAATTAGCTGCCAAGGCCTCCTTGATTGACTTGCCAACTAAATATTGAAATCATGTTACAAATTTAGGAAGTGACAATGGCAGTCCTCATGTCAGCATTTCTCCAGTGGCTCAAGAGCTCATGCTTCCTTGTCAATCCATCAATATTGGGACATGAATGAACAAGGTCCCTGCATTGTCTTCCCTGGTCTTTGACAAGGAGAACATCTCTCCAAACACAGAGCGTGTGTCCTCAAGGCCATTTTCCTATGGAAGAACCCTGCCAAGGAGTTATCAGAGCTGGGACCAAGGCTGCTCTGTCTGAAACACTGTCCGGGCTGGGCATGGATGGTACCCCTGGTCTCTTCCTTGTTTTCTCCTGACATGGAGCATCTATGTCTCCAAACCCTGTGCTCTCCACTCCCCTGGATGCTGTGTCTGCTGTCAGCTGGAGCTGGAACCTCCAAGCCCTGCTGTGACTGACACCAGAAAGGTTTCTGCTGCACAGTGTGGGAGAGATGAGCTTAGCAGCTGCCCTCCTGCGTGAGGCCCAGGCTTCAAGGCCCCTGTGCACAGACAACGTGGGCTGCAGCAGAGGTGTGAGAGGGACCAGAGAGTGTGAGAGAGCAGCAGAGGCGACAGAGATCTGAGAATGGGGGTACAGCAGGGGTTAGCGATCAGAGTATCTTGAGCAAGTGGGGCTCCATCTGCAGGGCACCCTTAGATCAATCTCAACTAAATTAATTATTCATTTTCGTAATTTTCTCTGGTTAAACAGGGATTTGTCACTGTGTCCAGTGTTTCACACGTCAAAGCCTGGAGGTGAGTGTCCCCTTCCAGACTTGAAGGTAGTTAATGACACAGGCCTGTCCTGGGGGCAGGGCAGGCTTAAGGTCCTTTGCACACTATTGTGAACATTACTAAAGAGTAATGCAACAAGTCATGAAGTTTACTGAAGTTCAGTGGGAAATGGTGAATCAAGGAACATTGTTATGTTCAATTTACTCTATGAAAGTTTCTGAACCCCATGTTCAGCCATAGTGGGTAGCAAAGTTAAATTTACTAGATTATCTGGATGTCTATCTCTAGGCGCTGTCTTTAAAAAGTAGTGATACGCAATGGACCATCAATGTCCATTTCCTGAGGCACCTGTGCTCCAGGGTTCAGCACACGGAGGAAGTGGACACCTTGCATCAGCAATCCAGGTACTAGCACCCTTGTCCCAGCATTCTGCCCTAGCTAGACTGCATGTTAAAAGAAAGCAGGCCACACCTCTCGGGTTTTCTCACTAGGATGGCGGGTAGTCAATGACGGGTAAGACTCCATGAGATGGGGCAACCTAAGACAGGCACCGTCGCATGTGATGATCCCTTGGGGCCTGGGGTCAACAATGGCTTGGCAAAGAACCATGCCTTCCAGGGTTGCCAATAATAAGAACGAAAAGGAGGATATGTATGGCACAATGCAGATCTGGTCCTAGCCAGACTGCATGGCAGAGAAACCAGGAAGTGGCTTCTGTGAACATGGCGTCCTGTGCAGGCCTGGCGTGACAACAGCTACAGTCCCATGCTCGCAAGAAACCTGCTACTCGATGATCTGTCCAGAGACAGGCTGTCATTGGTCACAAAAAGGGGACCACCCCATACAATGATTGGCCAGCCAAACCCCTTAAACTCCCTGCACTTCCTCGAATAAACGAGTTTGCAGCAGCTCGCCCTCTGTCTGCTTCCACCCAACTCCCGGAGTCTGTGTCGTGACTCCGTACTGCTCACCCCAACTCAGCAGAGACCCTGCCGTCCCTCCTGGGCTGGCCCTAGGGGGGACCCCAACACTTCCAGAAGTCAGAATAAATTCAGCAAGACCACATGAGAGAAATGTGGAAATGAATCAGCAAAGCTGTGCTGCAGACCTTGTAGGAAGTGAGAACTGTTGTCTCAGAAATACATGTGTCTTATGGAACTGGGAGTCCTCACTCAGAGTCTCCTGAAGGAGAAATGGCAGGGCTGGTGGACGCTGAGATGGCTCAGGATGCAGCCCTGTTTCACAGGAGTCTCCGGAGCCATGCTTGAGCAGGAAGAGAAGCATGTTGGAGGAGGGCACGTGTGCCCAGCAACACACAGCTCCGACTGACCCCAGCGGGCCATCTCCCCTCAGCAGAGGGAAGGGGTGTTGGATGGGCAAACAGCATCGTCTGGCGTTATGGTATGATGTGTGCCCGGCCTCCCGGCTCTCCACTGGAAGGTGGAGAGCTGCAGGGCACAATTTACTGAGGGGGCAAGGTGGTTAACCCAAGGGGAGACTGATCTTTTTTTTTTTTTTTTTCTGTCCCGGATCGAATGAAGTATAGACGTGAGCACATGGTGTTACTCAAGCTTGTTAGGTGCTGCTCGTGAAGGGACACTACATAGCTATCAATTTAATCTATCCATAGTTGTACCTAATTACTCATGACTTCAAAATTACATAATTATTCCCTGCTCATCCCGAGTAATTGCCTGGTGTATTTCAGCGCATACCTGCAAACAAGGGAAACCTGCCAGATATGGACACATGTAGGCAATTTTATGAGCTCAATTTTGTCAAAAGCACAGTCCTACACACCAGACACATAAACTCTCTGAGTTGAATGAAACATTAAAATAGTCCTTAGCTGGGCATGGTGGCACATGCCTTTAATCCCAGCATTCGGGAGGCACAGGCAGGAGGATCACCATGAGTTCGAGGGCACCCTGAGACTACAGGGTGAATTCCAGGTCAGCATGGGCTAGAGTGAGAACCTATCTCAAAAAAAAAAAAAAAGTCTTTGATTATCAAAAGCGATTTAGTGAATAATTGCAAGCGGAAGTGTCCATTAGCTGTGGGCCTCCAGAGAGGAGCACATTAGACATGCCTGTTTCTGCTCAGTTCAGCTTTCTGAATCTTGGGGTAAGGTAGGCGCACAGAAAACAGGTAGAACTGATAGAGAAAGGGCTGGAGAGATGGCTTAACAGTTAAGGCACTTTTCTGCAAAGCCTAAGAACCCAGGTTCTGCCGGGAATGGCATGCTCTGAAAAGCCTGAGTCGAGACCCAGTGCATCGCTTGACACAGATCTGACCCCGTGGTCTCCTCGTTCATTTAGCTTGGCAAGGACATCTACTTCTTTCAGCTCTACAGCTCATGTTTGTTGCCATGATCTTTCTGATTTCTCTCCTTATCTTGGCTTGTTCTTTCTCTTCTGTGAATGATCTGCAGGCCAGCCATGACTCCCAGAGTTAGACATATTACCAGCTTCTGATGAGACGGTTTTGTGGAATAGTATTATGCAGGCAATAGGAGATGTGTTCCCAGATCAAACAAAAAATGGAATGGAAAACAATGGGTTTATTACAACAACTAAATGGTGTGAGCCCCCTCAGGCTACTCATGAGGGGCATAGATTTGATCCTAAAAGCTTGCTTCCTCCAGGTGGTCAATATCAGTGTGACCCTAAGAGTGAGACTTAGGATCTGGGACAGGAGAGACTACAGAGGAAAATGGGCTGATGAGTTAGGTTTTATTATTTAGCTGTTAGGGATTTGAGACCCTATGACTGTTTACCCAAAAGATGAGAAAATACAACTTCATAAAGATTTAATTCAGGCATATGCTTAACAAATGCAAGTTGGATGTAATGATTAAGTTATAAAGTATTGCTTGCAGAAAGGAAAAGAAAGACTTACTGAGTTAACTATAATTGAATAATAGGCACCTGTTGTAGCAAATCTGTTCCTCACCTTTGCTAACGTGCAAGTGAAAATAGGATCAACATTTAACAAAGAATGAAAAAGAAACTGCAAGGAGCTAATGCCCCATTATTCAAAAGCTCACCCAAGAACAAAAAGATAATCGTCGCATGGTCTCCTTTATCTGTTGCTCCTAACCTGAACCTACGTGACATGCAGCCAAACCTAACAAACACTCTGAGGACTAGACAAGGGGGGGTGGGATGGGGGGAAGGTAAGGGTGGGAGGGAACGAGAGGGTGGGGGGAAGGACAAGGGGTGGGGATACAATTGGGACCCAAAAGGAAAAGATGCTATAAAAATCTTTACTCTGAACAACAGGCTAAAACATTGATCCTTCAGCAGGCCCACAGAGGGAACACCCAAATCACAGGAATCTGGAGAGAGCATCATGAAGGCTAACCCTAATCTTTTTCTGCTTCTCTCTCTCCCTCTCACTCTCTCTTCCTACCTCTCCTCTCTATACTCACTTCCTCTATAATATTATCTATCCTTTTCTTCCCTCACCTTTCTAGGTGCAGACTTGAAACTCCCAGTGCCAGCATGGGGTTAAACTCCACAATGAGCTCTTGATCCGAGACACCTACAAGGTTACCCACCCCCCCCGCAAAAAAGACAGAATTGTGTCAGAGTTCTTGGTGACCCACCAAAGGTTAATGGTAAGACCCTACTGTCGAAGATAGCATACGTGTGTGAGACCAAACACAGAGAGACCTGGCCAGAATCTGGAAGAAGGTCAGTCCCCAGACAGTTAGCTAGTTCAGTACCAAAGGGTGCTACACAAGCAACTGGGGGAAAATGTCCAACAATGGTCCAAACAACTTGAAGTCTAAGATACGCAGCAGGAAACAACTTGATGTAATGCTCATACAAGTGCAGTAGTGGCAAACAGCCATGGTGGGTAACCAACTGCTCTTGATTTGGCTAACAGATCCACTTAGTGGAATGCAATTCATTGCTGGAACTGGGAAATAAGTCAAAACCAGGTACAAAAAATAAGCTCAGTCTCCAAGAGACTGACCAAATGTGGGCTAGAAGAGAGCCAACACATACAAAATTCCCTCCAAAACATAGATGGTCACCCCTTCTACCTAGTACTAACTTTTCTCTCCGTTGGAGAATTTGCTTATCTTTTTTCAGGTGGACAACGAACCTGAAGGGAGGATCAGCTAACCACACCTCACCAGGGCCCCAGCTGAAACCATAGAACAACGCAGGGGAAGGGCAAGAGTTCAGCATTCATGGCGATCACGACACCAGAAAAAGGCTGAAGGAGATAAACACAGAGAACATCCAACTCCAACTAAGCCAGATATCCAGAGACACAGAGGCTCCCAAAAACCTCATCACTGAAGCAGAACTAAAATGACCCCAAAGTGGCTCAGGGAAACTCGCGGAAGAGGGGGCGGAAAGATTGTTAGAGTCACAAGTTGGGGCATTATGCACAGAGACTGGGGCCTACACCCCAGAACTCTGGACTAACCTCACAATGCACAACCCACATTCCCCATTGATGAGGGTCCTTTTGAAAGTGGGAATGTAAATCAGAATAATATAAATAAAAAAAAAAAAGAATTGGTCGAGGTGTTTTTCAAAGGAGTTTTTCACAGTTAATGGTTAACAGTGCCTGCTCATAAAGATTGTAAGGGATGGGGTTAACTTTCCTGGAAACATTATGTATTTGTAATTTTAAAGAAGATGTTTTTCACAGCTAATGGTTAATAGTGCTTGCTCATAAAGATTGTAAGGGATTGGGCTAACTTTTCTGGAAATATTATGTACTTGTAATTTCAAAGATTATGCATGCATGTCAAATTTGGACACAGTTTTGTTTTTGCCTTTTTCCTTTTGAATCCTATTTCCTTGTATGAGAAAAATAAAAGAATGAGGTTTTGTGGCAAGAAGCAGCAGAGCGAGCAAGTGAGCAAGAGAAAAGCCAGAGAGAGTGAAAATAAAAGAGAAGGAAAAAAAGAGAATGAAAAAGAAAAAGAAGAGAGAGAGAAAATGAATGAGAGTGAGTGAGAGAGAGAGTGAGTAAGAAAAAGAGAGTCAAATGGCTTGCTGCTGAAGCCCGACCTGTCAGCTTGTACCAACATGTCCTGAGTTTCGTTTCGTTTTCGCCGCTCCCGTTCATCCCAGCTTCGTGGTCTCACCCCTTGTCAATGCTAGGGCTGGACCCCGGCAAGGTTCAATGCCCTAGCATCCACATAAAGCCAAGGTGGTGCAAGTGTCTGCAGTTTGTTTGCAGTGGCTAGATGCCCTGGCACTCCTATTCTCTCTCTCTCTCTCTCCATATATATGTGTGTGTGTGTGTGTGTGTGTGTGTGTGTGTATGTATGTATGTATTTCTACCTCTTTATATCTGTCAAATAAATAAATAAAATATTTTTTAAGGGCTGGAGAGATGGCTTAGGGGTTAAGGCGCCTGCCTCCTAAGCCTAAGAACACTGGTTCGAATCTCCAGCAGTTCCAATCTCCAGGTCCCACGTTTAGCCAGATGCAAAGTGACGCAAGTGTGCAATGCCGCACTTGACCACAAGGGGGCGCACACATCTGGATTTCGTTCACAGCAGCTGAGAGACTGCTGGCGCGACCGTTCTCTATCTGTCTCCCTCTCCCTCTCGCTCTGTCTGTCTCTGTGTCTCTCTCCAAAAATAAATAAAATAATAATAATAATAATAATAAAAAATTTTTTAATAAAGAAGTGACAGAGAAAGATTTCAGGTTGCTTTTACTAAGTTGCCCCCAAATAATGTGCAAAACCAGGTATGGCATCAAGAACGCCTATTGTCATAATAAAAATGCAGAACGTTCTGGTCAGCACAGGGGCCCTCGAATAGCCCAAGACATAGATTCACCTTTGGAGAACGGCTTAATTACATACCACTGAACGAGGCAGCAGTCTGTTCAAGTGGATGGCATGGCCCCCATTGCTGAGCCATGGTCCATGGCATGCTGTGGGGTATCAACTCAGTGGGTTTGAGTCCTTCCTCTTGGTGCTCTAAGGTTTGGATTTAAAAGTGAATCTGGGTGCTCGCTTCGGCAGCACATATACTAAAATTGGAACGATACAGAGAAGATTAGCAAGGATGACACACAAATTCGTGAAGTGTTCCCTATTTTTAACCCATCTACCACTGAAAGGGCCCGACTCATGTTGGCATCTACCTGCTGTTATTTTGTCAATGCTTAGTGGCACCTGGGACTTTTTCTCCTGGTGTACAAAAAAATCAAGAAATACCCTGACAGTGCTTCCCAGTTGTGTGGTTAACTTGTTTCAGACAAGCACCAATCTGGGGATCATGGTGCAGGAAGTTGCTCACTGCTACTTGAAAGACGACTGGAACATTCACCTTCTTTGAGGTCCCTGAGTGTTTGTTCAGGGGAAACTCACTCATCCAAGCCTCACAGAGCAAATCACAGTAGTGTTGGAATTGTTATTTTCAAGTGCTTATTTCACAACATTAAAAAATATTTTTGGTGTATTAAGATTAAAAATAAAGTCATCATAACTTTTGATTAAAAAAAAAAAAGTGAATCTGGGGTTGGAGAGATGGCTTAGCAGTTAAGGCGCCTGCCTCCTAAGCCTAAGAACACCGGTTCCAATTTCCAGTGGTTCCAATCTCCAGGTCCCATGTTTAGCCAGATGCAAAGTGATGCAAGGGTGCAATGCTGCACTTGCCCAAAAGGGGGCTCATGCATCTGGATTTTGTTTGCAGCAGCTGAGAGGCTGCTGGCGTGCCCATCTCTATCTGTCTTCCTCTCCCTCTCTCTCTCTGTCTCTGTCTGTGTCTCTCTCCAAAAAAAAAAAATAATAACAATAATAATAAAAGTGAATCTGCCATTAACATGTGGGTATAGTTTTTCTGAGTGACCACACTTACTTTTTTATTTTTCTCTTTTCTGGAATAAATGCCAAGGGTGTAACATTGTTGTCTTCTTTGGTAACTTCCTGGACTTTCGTTTTTTAAGGGAATTGCCTAAATGTTTTCCAAAGTGGTTATAATGCTTTAAAATCCTTGTGCCCATGCTCATTCACACATCTGTTGTCCCTTCTGCATCTCCTTGGCGCACTCTCAGGTGAGTAAACGCACACCACCAGTTTTGTTCTTGGCTCTTCTCTCTCGTCCCTCCTTCAAAGAAAGCTATCACTTGGTCTATCCCAACTTTAATTCTTTTCTTTTTGTTCTCTTTTCTTTTCTTTTTTCTTTTTTGGTTTTTCAAGGTAGGGTTTCAGTCTGGCTCAGGCTGACCTGGAATTCACTATGCAGTCTCAGGGTGGCCTTGAACTCACAACAATCCTCCTATCTCTGCCTCCCGAGTCTGGGATTAAAGACGGCCACCACGCCCAGACCCCTTCTCCATCTCCTTGGTTAGTCTGCAAGGTGTGTGGTGACAATGTGATAATGTTCAGCTGCTTTTTTCGGCCTCTATTGAACACTCAGACATTTTCTTCTGTGAATTGTCCACGTCTTGCTCCTGCCTTGTAGAGTCTTCTTATACTTTTACGTAACACCAAGTTTGCACTGGATTTGGGGAGAACTGGAGAACACCTTGTAGACGCCCACAGGCACACGCTAACCTCTACTGTCCTCTTCCTGTTTTCTTTTCTGAACCGGGGAGGGGTCTCTCACTGTGTAGCCTGGACTGACTCTGAACGCTCCATCCTCCTGCCTCAGCCGCCAAGTCCTGGGTCATAGCACGCACCATCACATCCAGCTCATGATTTTCTTCAGTATATTTGTCCCAACAGCATCAATCAAGTACCAATGGCATGTTAGCACAAAGGCAAGTGAGAGAATAAGGGGGATTTCTTTTGACTCAACTCACCTATTGACGGGTGGCCCGCTGTGCTCCAGGATGGCCCACTGCTGGGGAGATAGCAACGAGAAGCAGAAGCAACAACCTCCCTCACCAGTCCCGTGGCTGCTGGACCATGGGGCAGCGAGCAGGGAGCTGAAACACCAGCTATAGAAACCTGGTGATTTTTGGTGCTGGTGTTTTGTTCTTTCCAAGTAGGGTTTTGTCTATCCCAGGGTGACCTAGATTTCACTATGTAGTCCCAGGCTGATCATGCTGCCTCTGCCTCCCACGTGCTTGAATTAAAGGTGATTTTGAAGAGCACCTGCTTTCCCCAAGGGAGACAAGGCTCCTTAGAGGTGACACCCTGTACACTAAGAAGTGAGGGCGAGCAGTGCTCATTAAGAGATGGTTTCTGCCCAGCAGGAGGATGGGCCTGAACAGGAAGAAGGGAGGGTTCAGGAGTCCCCATGTGGGAAGGAGGTAGAGGAGGCAAAGAGAAAATTCATTTGGCCTACTTCTGTAATCCTGCTGTCAAACTTGTGATTTCAAACTCTGAGAAATTTCCAAAACATTTCATATAAGAAAATAGCATTTTCTTTTTCTTTGTAATTTACTTTTAATATTTTATTTATTTATTTATTTCAGAGAGAGAGAGAGAAAGAGACAGTGAGAAAGGGGTATGCCAGGGTCTCTAGCCACTGCAAACAAACTCCAGACACTGCGCTACCTTGCGCATTTGGCTTTATGTGGGTACTGGGGAATCAAACCTGGGTCCTTTGGCTTTGCCAGAACTGCTAAGCTGTCTCTCCAGTCTGAAGTCACATTTTCTAGTAAAGAACATTTTAGAAGGCAGAAATGTGAGAAATGGAAGGTAAATATTTTTTTTAATTTTTTAAAATTATTTTATTTATTTTTTGGAGAGAGACACAGAGAGAGACAGAGGGAGAGGAAGACAGATAGAGATGGGCGCGCCAGCAGCCTCTCAGCTGCTGTGAATGAAATCCAGATGCGTGCGCCCCCTTGTGGTCAAGTGCGGCATTGCGCCCTTGCGTCACTTTGCATCTGGCTAAACCTGGAGATTGGAACTGGGTTCTTAGGCTTAGCAGGCAGGCGCCTTAACCACTAAGACATCTGTCCAGCCCAGAAAGTAAATATTTTTAATTGAATTAAATGGAAATCATCTTAGGAACTATAAAGCAAAGAAGTAATTGTGTAAATGTTACAGAATAAACTTCATGTTTCAGGCAGTCCTCAACTGACTGTACAGATGACGCCCCTGCCCCTCTCCCACACTCTAGGACCGGTGAAGTTTATGTGTTTTGCATGCATGAATGATACATTTTCTTGGGAAGAATATTATTCTCATTTCATAGGGTTCAAAGTTTTGGATTTTCAAGCTGACTGGTCCTTGATTGAATTCCGCGGGATCTGTCTGTCATTCTATATCGGTTAATATAAACTGGTGGCAGAGAACTTCTGCGTACATTTTTATTTATTTCAAACAGAAAAGCTACTTGATATAAAAATATTCCTGGTACTCCAGATGTCTTGACAGCCGTATGTTCTTCCAGGCCTTTGTTTCAAACAATGCATTTAATATTCAAAATTGTTGTCAGAAATAGCACAAGCATCAAAGATTTGTCAGAAGGCAAGCGATGAGAGGTTGGACGGAACCTTTATTGCTTTTTCTCTGTCTGAGTTTTTAATCTCAGGGCCAAAGCTGATCTGCAATTAACTCTGGATGTGTTTACAAACCTCCTGACTTCAAGTTCTGTACTGTTTTCTAAATCATGGGTGGCACCAGCCGTGGGTCTGAGGACTTCAGTGGGAGCCTGTCACTCTGGGATAACTTGACAGGAACAATGTCACCTCAGAGTAATTCAGAGGACAGACAGACTTGGTAGAGCTCGTGTCTTCCTTACACAAACCAACACAAGTCTGTCCTCTTCACTTGCTTAGGTCTCCAGTGACAGGTCAGTGCATTGACCACTGTAAAGTGTATTGTATTATGTGTACATCAAAGGATGGTGGGGAGGAATTTAAGGTTAATGAGCACGGGCAATATCGTATCGCATAACTCATGAGCTTCAAGTCCAGTAAACTTTGTGCGTAGGCAGATGGAGACTTTCCAGGAACAATCAGGGGGTGAAGCAATTCTGGGGCCAGATTACCACCTGCATCTTTCTGGATCCCACTTTTCCAAGCTGATTTCCAATTGGATAGGATGGAGTGCTTGGTCCCAACTGACCCTTGCTCTTACCAGAGAGGCATTCGGCTCTCTGGCCCCAGATCTTCCAGAAGTCCACTGGCATCCAGGTCATAATATCTCAGAGCAGAGGTGTGGCAGATTCCCAGCACCACTGACAAGCTAAACAAGACAGTTAACCACCCTGTGCTGTTGGAATGCTCTCACTGAAGATTATTGTATGCGCGAGGAGATGAACCATCTTTGTTTCATGATTTCCTGGGCCTGTAGGAGAATACTACATCCCCCGAGAGTGAGGCAGAGGTACTACTCGTGGAGCAGCGAAGTCCCACAGCCCATCAGAATCAGACGCTCAGGCAAAACTTCCCAGGATTCATTTGGTCAGAAATTACTCTGATGATTCTGTCAGGTATGAGAAGGTCAGGTGTTCTATAATGTTATATCACAGAAGATTATTTATTCCCAGCTAAATGTATGCTGTTTTACTGTTCGTTACTTAAAATAAAATGCTATTCAAATCCTCACCCTGATTCACTGTGACAGGGCACATATTTCTCCAGGAAAGACATCAAAAAATTTGAGAAACATTTCATTCAAAACTGCATTTTTAATAAAATTTTACCTTATGATCTTAAGATTCAGGCACTATTAAAACTGTCTCATGGTTTCAGGTTGGCACTGATGTTCTTTGTCATATCTAATCTTTAGACTCTTTTTTTTTTTTGTTTTGTTTTGTTTTTTCAGGTAGGGTCTCACTCTGGCTCAGGCTGACCTGGAATTCACTATGTAGTCTCAGGGTGGCCTCGAACTCTCAGTGATCCTCCTACCTCTGCCTCCTGAGTGCTGGGATTAAAGGCGTGCACCACCACACCCTGCTCTTTAGACTCTTATATTACAGAAAATATAAAAATTAAAAATTTGAATTTGCATGCACACTTTTGTAGAGAAGTTTACAAAGGTGCTTGGTCACAATTAACAATATAATAGAACAATTGAAATGTGAAAATATCTTAGAGGTCAATTTAAAATGAAATGGGTGGATTTTAAAGATTTGGGAGACATGTGTATAAGCCGATTCCCTGCCATTGATTGCACGATACCCAATGTCACTGTTCTTCCCTCTGCAGCTTCTCCTTGAAAGGGGCCGCCTGCTGGATGCTGCAAAAACTTGGAGGTGTTTCTCCAAGTTAGAGAGAGGAGGAAGCTGTGAGCGAGACAAGCATTCGTACAAGCCTCACAGCCCATCACGCACACACGTCTCACAGCCCAGCATGCACACACGCCTCACAACCCATCATGCACATATGCCTCACAGCCCAGCATGCACATCCCACACGCCTCATCCCAGCAACACGCCTCACATCCCAGCATGCACATCCATGCATCACAGCCCATCATCATGCACACGCCTCACAGCCCAGCATGCACACACACGCCTCACAACCCATCATGCACATATGCATCCCAGCAGCCCAGCATCCCAGCATGCACACACACTCACATCCCAGCATCCCATCACATCACGCACACACGCCTCACATCCCAGCATGCACACACGCCTCACATCCCAGCATGCACACATGCCATCCCATCCCATCCTCACATCACACATGCCTGCATCCCAGCATGCACACACGCCTCACATCCCAGCATGCACACATGCCTCACAACCCATCATGCACACACGCATCATATCCCAGCACACACACGCCTCACAACCCATCATCCCAGCATGCACACACGCCTCACAACCCATCAACCCATCACATCCCAGCATATGCCTCACATCCCAGCATGCGCACATGCCTCACAACCATCCTCACATCCCAGCATGCGCACATGCCTCATCCCAGCACCCATCACATCCCAGCATGCACACACGCCTCACATCCCAGCATGTGCACACGCCTCACATCCCAGCATGCACACACAACCCATCACGCACACACGCCTCACATCACATCATGCACACACGCCTCACATCCCAGCATGTGCACACGCTCACATCCCAGCATGCACACACGCCTCACAACCCAGCATGCACACATGCTTCACATCCCAGCATGCACACACGCCTCACAACCCATCACGCACACACGCCTCACAACCCAGCATGCACACACGCCTCACAACCCAGCATGCACACACGCCTCACATCCCAGCATGCACACATGCCTCACATCCCAGCATGCACACATGCCTCACATCCCAGCATGCACACATGCCTCACAACCCACAGCGCATCACAACCCAGCATGCACACATGCATCCCAGCATGCACACACGCCTCATCCAGCATGCACACATCACAACCCATCACGCACATATGCCTCACATCCCACCATGCACACATGCCTCACAGCCCAGCCTGCTCTAATGCCTCACCTCCCCTTTCCAGGCTGCATGGGCTGTTTGTTCAAGGCTAACCTCATGACTTCATTTGCAAGCCTGCATACTCACATACCTCCTAGGAGCACTGCACAGGTGTGTTCCTGCAAAGGCTGACTAGGGACACAATTCTGTGTAGTTCCTGAAGGACTAGTTGAAGTTTGTCCCTGTCATATCAGGTCATCATTTCACTCCATATTATCATGGGAATTCATCATGCTCCCTTGGGTCCTTGTCCTCTCGCAGGAACCTGGTGAAGCCAGCAGCTAGCACAGGCACACCGCATGGTCTTGAAGACCCCTGTTGTGGAAGGAAGACTGAGCTGTGAAAAGCCTTATTAAGATTGTTTTATTTGCCTCTAGTAATCAGGATAAATTTTCCTTTAAACTTCCACGACACAGAATCTACAAGAAAAGAAATCAGTGGAATTCAAGGAAGGTTGCTGCGTCAGATAGTGGAAAAGTGATATAGAGACAATTCTTGGGACATCAGGAGCCTTCTTGGTAGAATTCTAATTTAATGTAATTTTATCCTAACAATTTTTAGCCTCTTTTCATTCTTGGGTCAAAAATCCAATTTGTTAGAAGAGAGATTTCGATTACTTCATTTTAGAATGAATGTCCACATATGGGGCTGTAATAGACAGGATGCTGAGTGAGGCCCCTCAAGTAGAAAGGAGTTCTTTGATCAGTGGGAGTTAGTGTGGGCTGGGAAGCCCACCCAAGAGGACCGAAGTCATGTGGAGACAGGTTCGTCTCCCAAAGCAGCAACCATCCACCTCTTGTCAGAGGATGGAGAACTGTGGTTACCACGTACACACTGATGGACGGAATTGTCTCCCACAAAACCCACATGGTCAAGTACCAACTTCCACCACTGATCAATTCAGCTTTATTTGAAGAAATGACCTGTACAGATATCATTAAGCTGATATCCTCATAGCAATGCAAACTTGGACTCAGAGGCACACCTCCATAGACAGAAGGTTATTTGAGAGGAAGAGGATGAACCCACACAAGCTTAGGAGAGAGGCATGGAACCAGGTCCCACTCACAGCCTGCAAAGGAACCAGTCTTGCCAACACCTTGACCTCAGACTTTAGCCTCCTGAGCTTCAGAGAGTCATGTCTGTTGGTAGGGTCCCAAGTGTGCAATGCTTAGTGATGGCTGTCCTAGAGAGCTCTAGCAGACACTCGTGGGTGACACACGCTCCATCCAGGACCATGTCCTTCTGAACACAACTGAGCCCCTCTGCTGGTTGCCATTGGAGGTTTCACAGTTGGATCCACCCAAAAGCTACTCAACAGTCAGTTACCTAGAATTTTGCCAAGTTCAACAGCTAGTGTTTGAACAACGGGACAGGACAGCAACCTTCAAGCGCTCTGGCTATGCCACATGATAGCACAATTGATAGACTAGTAACTGCTAATTAAGAACCTGGATAAATAAGTCTGACCCAACAGTAGTGATCAGACATAAATGAAGCCATTGCTCTTCAGGGAGCTCAGAGGAATGAGGTCGTCGGACATTTTGCATTTGCCTCCTTTAGACTCTTATATTACAGAAAATATAAAAATTAAAAATTTGAATTTGCATGCACACTTTTGTAGAGAAGTTTACAAAGGTGCTTGGTCACAATTAACAATAAAATAGAACGATTGAAATGTGAAAATATCTTAGAGGTCAATTTAAAATGAAATGGGTGGATTTTAAAGATTTGGGAGACATGTGTATAAGCCGATTCCCTGCCATTGATTGCACGATACCCAATGTCACTGTTCTTCCCTCTGCAGCTTCTCCGTGAAAGGGGCCGCCTGCTGGATGCTGCAAAAACTTGGAGGTGTTTCTCCAAGTTAGAGAGAGGAGGAAGCTGTGAGCGAGACAAGCATTCGTACATGCCTTACAGCCCATCACGCACACACGCCTCACAGCCCAGCATGCACACACGCCTCACAACCCATCATGCACATATGCCTCACAGCCCAGCATGCACACACACTTCACATCCCATCACGCACACACGCCTCACATCCCAGCATGCGCACACGCCTCACATCCCAGCATGCGCACACGCCTCACATCCCAGCATGCACACATGCCTCACAACCCATCATGCACATATGCCTCACAGCCCAGCATGCACACACACTTCACATCCCATCACGCACACATGCCTCACATCCCAGCATGCACACACGCCTTGCATCCCAGCATGCACACACGCCTCACATCCCAGCATGCACACATGCCTCACAACCCATCACGCACACACGCCTCATATCCCAGCATGCACACACGCCTCACAACCCATCATGCACACACGCCTCACATCCCATCACGCACACACGCCTCACATCCCAGCATGCACACACGCCTTGCATCCCAGCATGCACACACGCCTCACATCCCAGCATGCACACATGCCTCACAACCCATCATGCACACACGCCTCATATCCCAGCATGCACACACGCCTCACAACCCATCATGCACACACGCCTCACATCCCAGCATACACACACGCCTCACAACCCATCATGCGCACACGCCTCACATCCCAGCATGTGCACACGCCTCACATCCCAGCATGCGCACATGCCTCACAACCCATCATGCGCACACGCCTCACATCCCAGCATGCGCACACGCCTCACATCCCAGCATGCGCACACGCCTCACATCCCAGCATGCACACACGCCTCACATCCCAGCATGTGCACACGCCTCACATCCCAGCATGCGCACATGCCTCACAACCCATCACGCACACACGCCCACAACCCATCATGCGCACACGCTCACATCCCAGCATGCGACACGCCTCCCACATCCCAGCATGCACACACGCCTCACATCCCAGCATGCACACATGCTTCACATCCCAGCATGCACACACGCCTCACAACCCATCACGCACACACGCCTCACAACCCAGCATGCACACACGCCTCACAACCCAGCATGCACACACGCCTCACATCCCAGCATGCACACATGCCTCACAGCCCAGCATGCACACATGCCTCACATCCCAGCATGCACACACGCCTCACAACCCATCACGCACACACGCCTCACAACCCAGCATGCACACATGCCTCACAACCCATCACGCACACACGCCTCACATCCAGCATGCACACACGCCTCACAACCCATCACGCACATATGCCTCACATCCCACCATGCACACATGCCTCACAGCCCAGCCTGCTCTAATGCCTCACCTCCCCTTTCCAGGCTGCATGGGCTGTTTGTTCAAGGCTAACCTCATGACTTCATTTGCAAGCCTGCATACTCACATACCTCCTAGGAGCACTGCACAGGTGTGTTCCTGCAAAGGCTGACTAGGGACACAATTCTGTGTAGTTCCTGAAGGACTAGTTGAAGTTTGTCCCTGTCATATCAGGTCATCATTTCACTCCATATTATCATGGGAATTCATCATGCTCCCTTGGGTCCTTGTCCTCTCGCAGGAACCTGGTGAAGCCAGCAGCTAGCACAGGCACACCGCATGGTCTTGAAGACCCCTGTTGTGGAAGGAAGACTGAGCTGTGAAAAAAGCCTTATTAAGATTGTTTTATTTGCCTCTAGTAATCAGGATAAATTTTCCTTTAAACTTCCACGACACAGAATCTACAAGAAAAGAAATCAGTGGAATTCAAGGAAGGTTGCTGCGTCAGATAGTGGAAAAGTGATATAGAGACAATTCTTGGGACATCAGGAGCCTTCTTGGTAGAATTCTAATTTAATGTAATTTTATCCTAACAATTTTTAGCCTCTTTTCATTCTTGGGTCAAAAATCCAATTTGTTAGAAGAGAAATTTCGATTACTTCATTTTAGAATGAAGGTCCACATATGGGGCTGTAATAGACAGGATGCTGAGTGAGGCCCCTCAAGTAGAAAGGAGTTCTTTGATCAGTGGGAGTTAGTGTGGGCTGGGAAGCCCACCCAAGAGGACCGAAGTCATGTGGAGACAGGTTCGTCTCCCAAAGCAGCAACCATCCACCTCTTGTCAGAGGATGGAGAACTGTGGTTACCACGTACACACTGATGGATGGAATTGTCTCCCACAAAACCCACATGGTCAAGTACCAACTTCCACCACTTATCAATTCAGCTTTATTTGAAGAAATGACCTGTACAGATATCATTAAGCTGATATCCTCATAGCAATGCAAACTTGGACTCAGAGGCACACCTCCATAGACAGAAGGTTATTTGAGAGGAAGAGGATGAACCCACACAAGCTTAGGAGAGAGGCATGGAACCAGGTCCCACTCACAGCCTGCAAAGGAACCAGTCTTGCCAACACCTTGACCTCAGACTTTAGCCTCCTGAGCTCCAGAGAGTCATGTATGTTGGTAGGGTCCCAAGTGTGCAGTGCTTAGTGATGGCTGTCCTAGAGAGCTCTAGCAGACACTCGTGGGTGACACACGCTCCATCCAGGACCATGTCCTTCTGAACACAACTGAGCCCCTCTGCTGCTTGCCACTGGAGGTTTCATGGTTGGATCCACCCAAAAGCTACTCAACAGTCAGTTACCTAGAATTTTGCCAAGTTCAACAGCTAGTGTTTGAACAACGGGACAGGACAGCAACCTTCAAGCGCTCTGGCTATGCCACATGATAGCACAATTGATAGACTAGTAACTGCTAATTAAGAACCTGGATAAATAAGTCTGACCCAACAGTAGTGATCAGACATAAATGAAGCCATTGCTCTTCAGGGAGCTCAGAGGAATGAGGTCGTCGGACATTTTGCATTTGCCTCATTGAAAGCGTAGCATTTTTTTAATTATTATTTTTTCATTGACAACTTCTATACTTACATACAAAAAAACACATGATATTTCCCTCCCCTCCCCCCATTCCACTTTAGAACTCCACTCTCCATCATATCCCCTCCCTCTCTCCATTAGTCTCTCTTTTAATTTGATGTCATCATCTTTTTCTTCTATTATGAGGGTCTTGCGAAGGTATTGCTAGGCACTGCAAGGTCATGGATATCGAGGCTAATTTCTGTCTGGGCAGTTGCATTGTAAGAAGTCATACCCTTCCTTTGGCTCTTCCATTCTATCCACCCCCTCTACCACAATGGTCCCTGAGCCTTGGAGGGTGTGATAGAGATGTTTCAGAGCTGGGCACTCCTCCATCCCTTCTTCTCAGCACTATGTTGCCTTTTGGGTCATCCCAGTGGTCATCGCCATCTGAAAAGAGAAGCTTCTCTAACCAGAAGTGAGAGTAGCGTTAATATGTGAATATGAACATTAAGTATAGTGCTGAAAGCGTAGCATGTTTTATGATGCCTTCTGAGGGACTTGCCTCCTGCCCTCCGGAATGAAGTCCATTGGCCTGAGTTCCAGCAATATCTCTAAGTAGGGCATTAAGGAAAACACTCATTGGAAACAGAGGTCAATGCTGGGCCATTCCTTTTCACTTCAATTAGAAAGAACCATTCTGAAATTGATCTCCTGGGCCATGACAGTTTACTTAAGATATTCAGTACACTTTTAAAAATTATACTTACTAACACAAACCCAATATATTATGCTCTGCGTGTACTTGATGTTTGGAACTAGACACAGGAAACTTAATTTCTTTATGCTGTGATTTGGAGTAAAGCAATGCATTTTTTTTTTTTAATTCCCAGAAGGTTTGTTCTCCTAATAGCCGCTGAGAACTGCTAACATTCTAGGACCATCTTCAGTGTGGTCATCAATCTGTTTTACAAAATTTTCAATTTTGCACCATGAGGAATGATATCATCAATAGCCTATGGTCACAAGCCTTGTCGCCAGCCTTTCTGCTAAGGTCTACCTTAACTTTCCAGTGGTCTTTGGTCTGCTTCATCTAAGAGCCCAGATGCTGGCACAAGGAAGCTTTATCCTGATGGAAACCCATTGGTGTGCCAACCAAGTCTCCACTGACTTTGGAAACTGAGAAGATGGAGCGGGAGATGGTATAATACTAATTCAGGCTCCTACGCTTTTTACAACCTCACATTTAATAAAGGCTAAGTGTTTTTAGCTGCCAAATAAATTTGTACAAATACAGATGAGAGATTGGGTTTTTATATAAGCCTGGTGTTTCCTTCCTGAGTACACTTGGGGCTTGCCTTACATTCCAGAGGCTGGACTCTTGGCCATATATGGTACCAGGCCCAGTCCTTTATCCTAGGTGGAAGGGAAGGGCTACCGTCCATGCTGACTGTTCAGTATTGTACTGCCCAGAGAGGAAGGAGATGCATGGAGGATGGAGACAAGGATGGAGAAGTGTGAGGAAGGGCTCTGGTCCAGGCTGATGGTTCAGTGTGTGTACTACACAGTAAGGAGATGCAGGGAGGATGGAGACAAGGATGGAGAAGTGTGAGGAAGGACTCTGGTCCAGGATGATGGTTCAGTGTGTATACTACACAGTAAGGAGATGCAGGGAGGATGGAGAAGTGTGAGGAAGGGGCTCTGGTCCAGGCTGATGGTTCAGTGTGTGTACTGCACAGTAAGGAGATGCAGGGAGGATGGAGACAAGGATGGAGAAGTGTGAGGAAGGGCTCTGGTCCAGGCTGATGGTTCAGTATTGTACTGCACAGCAAGGAGACACAGAGTGGATGGAGAAGTAGATGAAGAAGTGGGAGGGAAGGGCTCTGGTCCAGGCTGATGGTTCAGTGTGTGTACTGCACAGTAAAGAGATGCAGGGAGGATGGAGAAGTTTGAGGAAGGGGCTCTGGTCCAGGCTGACGGTTCAGTATTGTACTGCACAGCAAGGAGACACAGAGTGGATGGAGAAGTAGACGAAGAAGTGGGAGGGAAGCGCTCTGGTCCAGGATGATGGTTCAGTGTGTGTACTGCACAGGAGATGCAGGGAGGATGGAGAAGTGGGAGGGAAGGGCTGTGGCCCAGGCTGATGTACTGCAGAGCAAAAAGATATGACAGTGAAGCTTGCTACGTGATTATGAATAATGAGGCCATAGTCCCTGGGGAAGAGGGCTTCTCGGGAATGTTGGGCCAGCATGCACTCTGAAAGGTTTTCTGAGTTATCGTGAGAGAGTCAAGACAATTATTTGTAATGCATTTGGTGTTTTATATAGTAGATATCCAGTTCTATTTTAATTGATTACATCTGCATAGCTGGTATATGGCATGGTAATATGGTCGCTGGTGCCATCAACTATGGCGTTTAGGGTGAATAGAACATCAACACAAAGGCCACCCATATTGAGCATATTGGCTCCATAAAAAGGCATCGCTGATAAAGCAATGAGGTTTCTAGCGAGAGGAAGGGTTAGAGTGACTGGACCCTGGAAGTAAAAGAGGCAGGAAAGTCTGCACTCACTAGAAATCAAAGATGATCTGACTTCTTTCTTATCCCTATCCTAGTTCCCTCCACATGGGATTTCAAGCCGCATAGGTGCCTTTCCTTGGCTCTGTATTTCCCTCAATAAATATAATAATTTAATAATTATCCTTCTCAGTGTTTTTTTTTTAAATTTAATTCTTTGATTAAAATTAAAAACGAACCCAGGATTACAGTTGAAAAACTTTCCTGGACCCCAAGCACCCTTACACTAGGGGTGTAGGACAGGCTCCCAACAGACAAGAATAAAAATCCATCTTGAGCGCTGTGGGTGGAGTAATGATGCCAGTTTCAGGGGGGAGTTTCAGGGAGGTGTGCTTGGACTTTCCAGAGACGTTGACAGACATGAGACAAGAGGGAAGGGAAGGATGAGCCAAGAAACTGAGGCTGGGGACTTCCAGAGCCGAGCCTGCCTGTCAGGATGTCTTGGTGATGTTAAGGCAGATCACAGCTTTGGGGTCTAGGGTAAGTGACGGCGCCCTGCACTTACTGAGACCCATCAGAAGTCCTCACCCCTGCAAAGGACCGCAATTTGGACCAGGTAGTTTCGAAGAAGGTAAAGACTTGAACTTGACCCTGTACGATGTCCAATTCAGCATCTGTTCTGCCACTGAGGTGCCACAGTGAATGAGGGACGTGTGCCTGCGTCCTCAGAGACCTTCAAACTGAGAAACAAATTGAGGAAATAATTCCGATAAAGCAGCTGACATTCCAACTCTCTTCAATTAGCTTTTTTGTCCCCAAGTTACTAAAACCCAACTGGAGAAAGAAAATGGTGCTGCTGTAAGGTGAGGAGACTGAGTGCTGCATTCGGGATAGAGACCACTGGAGAACACACTCGGCTCCGTGTTTTCACCTTCTAGAAACGACGCTGTGAAAGAAAGCGAGCAAAGAAACAAATGGCTTCCACACAAATCACAACAGTCCTGATGCAGGATGGGAGACATGTCACGAAAGAAAGCAATAGTCCTGCAGCTGATTGAGATGACAAACAGAATCATGTCCCCTCGAACTGGCGCTATTTCCTGTGCAGAGAATGCAGCTGGAATAAACATGAAGAGGTAAAGAAAGGCTTGATGGGGAGGCTGTCATCTCTGACACCATACAAAGGGCTACATATTTATTTATTTGTTATTATTATGAAATATTTATATTTTATTTTATTTTAATTAATTTATTTATTTTTATTGACAACTTGTATACTTACATACAAAAAAAAAACCAAGATATTTCCCTCCCCTCCCCCCATTCCCCTTCAGAACTCCATTCTCCGTCATATCCCCTCCATCTCTCCATTAGTTTCTCTTTTAATTTGATGTCATCATCTTTTTCTTCTCTTATGAGGGTCTTGCAAAGGTATTTCTAGGCACTGCAAGGTCATGGATATCGAGGCCAATTTCTGTCTGGACAGTTGCATTGTAAGGAGTCATACCCTTCCTTTGGCTCTTCCATTCTATCCGCCCCCTCTTCCGCAATGGGCCCTGAGCCTTGGAGGGTGTGACAGAGGTGTTTCAGTGCTGGGCACTCCTCCATCCCTTCTTCTCAGCACTTTGTTGCCTTTTGGGTCATCCCAGTGGTCATCACCATCTGAAAGAGAAGCTTCTCTAACCAGAAGTGAGAGTAGCATTAATATGTGAATATGAACATTAAGTGTAGTGCTTTCAAGGCAGCTTGGTGGGAATAATATATACATTTAGCCAGACAAGAGCAGACTTTATACCCCTAAGGCTCATGACCTCCCCTGCCATAGACTTTTGCTTAGCTTTTTCAGTACCAGGTATGTATTCCCTCCCATAGAGAGGGCCTTCAGTCCAATTATGGAGCAGTTGGTTTCCTCAAGAGCAGACATGCCACTATTGCACCCGTTCAGTCATTGGGCCTGTTTGGCCAAACTGGAGTTTTCTAGTGTCCACTGTTTTCACTGCTGATGACTTCTGTCTCCCATATGGCTGCACGCAGTGCAGCTTTTTCCAGCTTTCAGTTGGCTGGTCTACAGGGAGAAGGTTTTCTGCTCAGCACCAGCTTGCTTTCTCAGTGACCTTGCCACTCGGGCATGAGATGTCTTCAGCAATAGGGTCTTACTATCTGTTTCTCAAGGGAAACCAAGGGCCTTGGCAATTAATGTTTTGGAGGCTACTGGGACCTCCTTGGCCAACAACTCACTGGAAGGTATCCCATCCCAGGCAATGAAAATTTTCTAGTAACAGTCTACAGCTTCTGGATGTGCTATTATTCAAAAAAGTAGTCTTACATAAGTCTTATTCAGAATATCTTGAATTTTGAATGACCCTTTAAAATATTTTATTTATTTATTTGCAAGGAGAGAGAGAGAGAGAGAGAGAGAACAGTCATGCCAGGGCCTCTAGTCATTGCAAATGAACTTGGCTTAAGTGGGTGCTGGGGAAGTGAGATCAAGTGGTTAGGCATTGCAGGCAAGGGCCATAACCACTAAGCAATCTCTCCAGCCCATATATTTTATTTTTTAATTGGCATACAGAGATTTAGGCAGCATTTATTAAAAAGTAATAATATTTATTTATTTTATTTGAGAAAGAGAGGCAGATAGAGTAGAGAAAGAGAATCTATATATATATAGAATATATATATATAATGTTATGTCCTTCCCCTCTCCTATCCCTCTTCTCTTTCACCCCCACCTCCATTGTCCTCCTCTCTGTATTACATGTGGTCAATTGGTGTGCCACATCCCTGGAATTTTAAACAGTAATAGGTGAGCAAGTTGAACATTTCATGGGCAAAGGGCAAGAACTTTTGACTCTGGATCACCCTCAAACATTTGTTAAGAAAGAGACAAGAGACTAAGGGGTATGACCTGTTGAACTCTGTTGATCCAGAACTAACACACACACACACACACACACACACACACACACATTCCGTTCACTAATCAATCACACAAGGCCACCTGTTGCCTTGATCAGCTCTGTGGCAGTTCTGTGAGCAATTCATTACCGACTGCGTTGTCTTCACACGCGGTCAGCACTTGTCGTGCTTGTGTGTTTGTTCTGGGTCAAGAGCTCATCCAGGCTACTGAGGACACTGGGCAGAGGGCAGAACTCGAGATCACTCAGCGTCTCTAAACATTGCCTGTCAATATTGGTCATCTGGGCTGTTCAGACCAAAGGCACACCGAGACAGAGGAAGCCTGGTCACATTGCTTTAAGTGGGTGGGTTACACAGCTTAGGGCAAGTTACAAGTCAGGAATTTAAGAAATATTTCAGCAATATTCTCAGAAAAGTTAACGTAAAGTCATTATTAGAGTTTCTTCCCGCACACATGTATCATTTTTGCCTTTCCTCCTCCCTCTTCCAGCTCATCTCTTTCTATTCACATTTGACTCTGGGTCCGTCTTTATAGGTTTAACACACACACACACACACACACACACACAAACATATTTACAGATGTTATACATTAAGATCCACATATCAGAGTACATACTGTTGTGCTCTTTCTGAGTTTAAGTCACTTCACTTAATATGAATGTTTTTCAAATTCTATTTTCCTCCTAAGTTCATGTCATTTTTCTACACTGCCAAACAAATTCCATTGTGCATAGGTACCATCTTTTCATTGTGCATTCATCTGTTGGTAGGTATCTTGGTTGACTCTAAGTCTCAGCTACTATAAGTGGAGCCACAACAAATATGGATGTGTAAAGGTCTCTGAATAGGAGTGTGGTGTTTTTTTTTATTATTATTATTATTATTATTATTATTATTATTATTATTGGAGAGAGACACAGAGAGAGACAGAGCGAGAGAGAAGAGGAAGACAGAGATGGGCGCCAGCAGTGTCTCAGCTGCTGCGAATGAAATCCAGATGCGTGCGCCCCCTTGTGGTCAAGTGCAGCATTGCGCCCTTGTGTCATTTTGCATCTGGCTAAAGGTGGGACCTGGAGATTGGAACCGCTGGAGATTGGAACCAGCGTTCTTAGGCTTAGGAGGCAGGCGCCTTAACCCCTAAGCCATCTCTCCAGCCCTGGAATGTGGTGTTTTTAAGGTACATTACCAGAAGTGGTCGAGCTGGGTTACATGGGCGTTCTATTTGGACTTCCATAATGGCTACCCTACTTTTTGCGCCCTCCCCCCACCAACAGTGGATGAGAATTTCCTTTCCCCTCACCTTCCTCAGTATTTGCTGTGTTGTCTTGATAACAGCCATTTTAACTGTGGTATTGCAAAACTGTTTTGATTTGCATTTCTCTGAAGGCTAGGAATGTTGACATTTTAAAAATTTATTTATTTATTTTTTTTTTATTTTTGGAGAGACACAGAGAGAGACAGACAGATAGAGAGGAGAGGAGGACAGATAGAGATGGGCATGCCAGCAGTCTCTCAGCTGCTGTGAACAAAATCCAGATGTGTGCGCCCCTTGTGGTCAAAGTGTGGAATTGCGCCCTTGTGTCACTTTGCATCTGGCTAAACGTGGGTTCTGGAGATTGGAACCGGGTTCTTAGGCTTAGCAGGCAGGCGCCTTAACCGCTAAGCCATCTCTCCAGCCTTGGGATGTTGACATTTTTAAAACATATTTTTATTTATTTGCAAGGAGAGGGAAAGAGAGAAAAAGAAAAAGAGAGAAGAGAGAGAGAGAGAGGGAATATGAGAATGGGCACTCCAGGGCCTCTAGCCACAGCAAATGAACTGCAAATGAATGAGCCACCTTGTGCCTCTGGCTTTACATGGGTACTGAGGAATTGAACCCGCATCATTAGGCTTTGAATACAAGTGCCTTAACCACTAGACAATCCATCAAGACAATTATACATTTTCAGGTGCTCATTGGACATCTGTTATTTTTATTTTGTGAATGCTCTTCATTTCATTAGCCCATTTGGTGATTGGTAGTTTTATCTTTTCAGTGTTTAATTTTTGCAGTTCTTATAAGATATTTGCATAGGGAATGTGATAGAGGCTCTTCTAAAAAGCCCTCCCAAATGATGGCTCTCCAACTCCCACATAACCCATTATCAGGCCTTGCTCTTAGATCAACCAAGAACACAGAGTCACCAAACTGCGGCTTTGAATCCAGCCTCCCTGCTGCCTGAGATGGATAAGGCATCAACTCCTCTCCATGACTGCGTAGAGATCACCACCACCTTCCATGGGCTCTGCCCGGACCTGACAGATGTGGCTTGGCTGGATCCTGATCTGATGATGTATTCTGATGAGAGCAGCTTTGTCGTGGATGGAATCAGGTATGCAGGGGCGACTATGGTGACTTTGGAAGAAACCCTGTGGGCTGAGGCGCTGCCTCAGGGTACATCAGCTCAGAAAGCTGAACTGATAGCACTGAGCAAGGCTCTGATATTGGGAAAAGACAATACAGTGAATATCTACACGGATAGCCATTATGCCTTGGCCACAACTCATATCCATCTACCAGGAACAAAGGCTATTAATGGCAAAAGGTCATCAGAAAGGGGAGACCACAAAAGCAAGAGGGAACAGACTGACAAACCTATCAGTAAAGAGTGCTGCCTCTCAGCATCAGTCAGATTGTCTGGTCACCCTCCCCGTCACTCTTCCTGAGAGACCAGCATACACGGAACAAGACCTATCGCTCACCTCTCATCTGATAAAAGAACAAAGTCCACAAGGATGGTACCCACTGAATGGACGACTGTTGTTGCCCCCAGCCCTAGGGCAGAGACTGGCCAAACGACTACATGAAAAAACTCACTTAGGCAGCAACAAAGAGTTTTTCTTCCCAGGAACGGACTCAGTCATCAAGGACACCACCACCCACTGTCAGGCCTGCTAACAAGCAAATGCCTCCTCAGGTGAGGTACCACCAATATGGGCGAAAGAAAAAGGGGAGCAGAGCCAGGTAGATATTGGTGAGTTGGTTTCACAGATGTAAAGCCAGGTCAATATAGATATAAATATTTACTTGTTTATGTTGATACTTTTTCAAGATAAATAGCTTTCCCTACCAGAATAAGACAGCCCATATAATAGTTAAGGAGTTGTTAGAGATAATTCCCAGCTATGAGTTGCCCATAAAGATAGGATCAGATAATGGGCCTGGCTTTATGTCAGAAATCACTAGGGAATTGACCAAAACATTGGGGACCAATTATAAATTACATTGTGTCTATAATCCCCAAAGTTCAGCACAGATTAAAAAAAAAAAAAAAAATCGGACCTTAAAGGAGACTTTAATTAAATTAACCCTATAGTCCGGCAAAGGATGGATGGAACTCCTTCCCTTTGCTCTGTTAAGAGCCCAGTGTACCCCTTATGTAAATGTATACCCCACATCCTGCCCTGCTAGATCTTAACCAGACAAGATTTAGACCTACTATTCCTACAACGAAGCGGTCTCTGTGTTGCTTTAAAGAAAAAATGTTGTTTCTATGTTAACCATTCTGGTGTTATAAAAAAATCGATGGCTATACTTTAAAAAAGTCTTCATAAAAAAAAATTAAAAAAAAATTCCCAAAGCTGGTACAAATGTATGTTTAACTGGTTCCCCTGGCTAACAACTTTAATTTCTGCCCTAATAGGTCCCCTTATCCTTTTCTTGCTTGCCCTCCCTTGTGGGCCCTCTATTATTAATGCCTTGGTCGAATTTGTTAAGGATCATTTAGTACAATTAATGGTTCAGAGACAACAGTACCAACCTTTAGATTCATCTCAAAAATCTGAGCTGGAACCAAACTCAAGGGGGGAATGAAGGGACCAAACCGTCGCCATGACAGGCTTCAGAAAGGTGCTGCCCTGACTAGGCCAAAGTTTCAATTTCCAGGCGGGGCGAGCTCTGGGGGCTGAGTGTGTACAAACGTAACTGCTGCTTGCTTAGCCAATCACATTAGGAGGTTATCTCCTCTGCCTGAAACTCCCCTAGACCTGGGCCTTCAAAACCTTAAGACCAATCAAAAAAACACAAGTACAGTTACTGTTCAAATTAGCCAATCATGATAAAAGAGCCCGCCAAAATTCCTTTAGCTGTGCTTAAAAGGGAGCCTGTGAGTTCCTCGGGTGGTCATCATTTTGTATGAGTGGTTGGCCCAGCATGCTGGCTGATTCTGCAGAATAAACGCTCTATACTTTTACATAAAAAAAAAGATATTTGCATAGGGAGAAAGATATGGATCTAATTTCATTCTTTTGCAGGTAGGCATCCTGTTTTGCCAGCACCATTTGTTGAATAAGCTGCCTTTTTTCTACTGTATATGTATATGTTTGTCAAAAATTAGGTGGTCAAAGCAGGATGGATTTAGTCCTGCATCCTCAGGCTGTTCCACGTTCCACTGTTCTATATGTCTGTTTTGGTGCCAGTGCTGTGCTGTCTTTGTCACTACTGCTGTGTAGTAGAACTTGAGATCAGGAATTGTAAGGTCTCCAACTCTGTTCCTTCTCTTTAGGATTTCTTTAGCTGTTTATGGCCTTTTGTGGTTTCAAACAAATTATAGGATTATTTTTCCTAGCTCAGTGAGGAATGCCATTGGAATTTTGATGAGAATTGTATTGAATCTGTAGGCTACTTTTGTCAGGACAGCCATTCTCACAATGTTAATTGGGCTACCTACTTAGTGATGCAAAATAAAAAGAGTGGGAAAATAATGTTTCATGTGCTAAGTAATTCATCAGGCATAGTTCAAAATAGATGAAAATATTTTTGATTAAAACCAATGCTTTGATTTTAAAAATAGTCCAGAATATCCAGCCCAAGGCCTTTAAAGTAAAGTGAATATTCCTGAAAGCTGACACCACCGAGACTTGAAGAGCAGAATTGATGCAGAAGAAGGAGGGATTGGAGTTAATTTGTTGTATGATCAATCAAGACAATTAAATGAGACTTTGTGTATTTTATGTCATCGTTCACCCACGAGTGTCCATCAGCAAATTTCAAACTCCAAACATCGGGAGACTTCCAAATGCGGCCTGGCCTTGTCCCGCCCGCAGTGGTTGACATCTGCCTGTCTGTCAGCCCTGGTTTAAGGGCTCAGCTACCGACGTGCTGACAACTGATGCCACGGTTCTCGTCGTGACGATTTCAAACTCCTCGTGGGAATCCTAGGCCAAGAAAGTATCTGTGACAGTGTTTGGCATTTTATTTTTAGCTTTACCTGTGAACTGTGATTTTTTTTTTCCAAATTTTTACAAGTGAACCCAAAAATGACATTAGTGGGACTATTCTGGATAAATGTAAATGTGTTCAGTAGAAGGGCTCTCGGCCACTTCTTATTTCATTCATGACATCCACGATCTGAATTGATTTTGGTACTAATTGATGTATTGGATCTGTGGGCCAGACCCATATAATCAATACAAGAAAAATGGATGCAGAACATAAGTGGTCATGGAAGATCCTGTGTGTCTAAAGCTACTGCAGAGAAACTTTGTGACAGTTTTAACTCTTCCCTCTAGATGTCTTTAAACTCTATCCTTAGCACAGGGCTTAATGAGAGGGAGGCTTTATCAGCACCATTAACAAAGAAGCTCTTTGATGGAGAAAGCCATTTAATGAGGTTCATAGGAATATGTCGAACAACCACGTTTGCTTTTTATGAGCCGTTCTACGTTGAAATTCACTTCCAGTAGCAAGAGACAAGTCCGAGGTGACGGCCACTCTCAAACAAGCTTTTCTCCACTGGTAACACTTAACAAAATGATGGGACAGTATCGGTAACCATGGCGACATTCTTACACTCAACTTCTAGAAACTGGGTCAGGGATGGGGGGACTGAGTGTGTATGTTCAGCATGTGTGGCGTAGTACGTGATGTGCTGTGTGTAGTGTGTGCAGATGCCTGCATCCTGTGCATACACATGGAAAGACCAGAGGAGAATGCCAGGTGTCCCACCTCTTCTGTTTTCAGAGCTGCCATTTTCACTGTTTTTTTTTTTTTTTTGGTTGTTGTTTGTTTGTTTTGTTTTGTTTTGTTTTTCAGTCAGCTAGCCCTAGAAATTCTCCAGTCTCCACTGCTGCAGGATTGGGCTCACAGACATATGTGGTCATTGCCAGCTTTTATGTGGGTGCTGGGGAATCCAGTTCACATAGGCTCAGCCTTCCCGGGCCTCAGCTGCTCCTCACGCTCAGCTATCTCCCCAGCCCAGCGTCTAGAATTTTAAAATGACTTTTTGCAACATGTCTCTCAAACCCCATTCTTTTTTAACTAAGGAATTCATTCTTCGTGTCTGTGACCTTTGCACTGAACAGGACATACTGGGCACCTACAGTACATGATCTTTAAGATTGCCCTTCCACCTGCAGAGGTTTGCGAGGGCTTGAATACCCCCACAGAGAAGGCACCCTTTCTGTACAACTTCTGTTAAATATCGCTTTGCTATTGTCTTTCAAGGATTTGATCAAGATGCATTTAAGGGGTGTGTTTCCTTAGCAGTATTAAAGTATTAGGGGTTCACTCATCTTTATAAGTCTATAAATGTATGTTTTCAACTGCAGGAAATTTAACCTTGTTGTTCCAGAGGCCAAAGTCTGACATCAGTAGCATGGACAGACATTCAGGTTTTGATCATGTTGGGGCCCCAGGAGAATCTTGTCCCTGTCTTTGTCAGTCAGGAGACACCCATGTTATAGAAGACAGCTTTAGTTCACAGAAATGAACTTCCAGACCAGGCCAGACCCAGGAAGGGATTTATTGAAGCTTACAGGTCCAGGGGAAGGTCCATAATGGCAGAAGAAGCTGGCCCACTTTCATTGGTCCAAGCAGAGAGAGAGAAGGAGAGAGAGCAAGGAGAAAAAGAGAGAGAGACAGTTACACCGCACAGCACAATTCAGAAACCCCAGAGGGAACTAGGCACTTTGCATATCTTTAGATTGGAATTTCAAATCCACCACCACACTTTGGGGCTAAACCCTAAGATCCCCCCAGTGACACTGCTCTACTCAGGTGGCTGCAGATCTAAACTACAAACTGTAATAAAATACTGAATATATTGGGGGGCCACCTATTAAAACTATCACACATGTGCACCAGCAGGTGACCACCCCTGGCCCAAGTGTTTTGATCTTCAGGTCTCCTTTTGTGTATAATCACACGATACCTGCTTCTCTTCTTTTTTATTACTATTTTATTAATTTATTTATGAGAGGGACAGAGAGAAAGAGAATGGACATGTTAGGGCATCCTTCAATGTTGGGCCTTGCTAGTAACAGGCTGGACCTGTGAGGAGGCTGGCCTGAACTATTGAACATGGCCAGGGACCCTGGGCTGTGGGGTTGCAGCTGGCCCTCTGTCCCTGGAGACAGTAACGGCCTTCCCTATGTTGTAGGGTGTAGTGAGCTGTCATCGCCCAGAGTGGGCAGAACTGGCGAGGTGCTACCCCCAGGCCCCAAAAGGCTCTGACCATTCCATAAGTCAGACTTTGCCCCCCACAGTTCCTGACCTGTGGCTAGCTGCCCAAGAGACCCTCATGTGGCTAAAGTCAAGTAGCCTTCCCAACCCCCCACAGTTTTGAAGCCACAGCCTCCTGTTAATCACACATGTACACTGGCAGGTGACCACCCCAAGATATAGGTGTACAGAGGACTTTCTGAATAAGACGCAAGTCACACAGGGGATTAGATAAATATTCAGCCATAGGGACCTCATGAAAGTGCAAAGCTATTGTACAGATCCATCAACACGGTTAGCAGACACCCTTCAAACTGGAAGAAAATCTTCACCAGCTATACAGCTGACAGAGATTTAATATCTAGAATTTACAAAGAACTCAAAAGCTTAGCAACAAACGTCAAGCAACCCAGCACAAAAATGGGGAAGGTGGGCTGGAGAGATGGTGTAGCGGTTAAGGCGCCTGCCTCCTAAGCCTAAGAACGCTGGTTCCAATCTCCAGCTGTTCCAATCTCCAGGTCCCACGTTTAGCCAGATGCAAAGTGACTCAAGGGTGCGATGCTGCACTTGACCACAAGGGGGCGCACGCATCTGGATTTTGTTCACAGCAGCTGAGAGGCTGCTGGTGTGCCCATCTCTATCTGTCTTCCTCTCCCTCTCTATCCGTCTCTCTCTGTCTCTCTCAAAAAAAAAAAAAATGGGGAAGGTAATTGAACAGAGAGTTCTCACAGGAAGTAATTCAAATGGCCAGTAATCACCTGAAGATGTGTTCAACATCCTTAGCAACCAGGGGAATGCAAATTAAAACAACTAGGAGATTCCATCTCACTCCAGTCAGAATGGCAATCATCATCACCACCAACAAAAAAACCAAACAACAACAACAAATGCTGGTGGGATGTGAAGAAAGAGGTGCTTTCAGCCGCTGCTGCTGTGAGTGCAAACGTGTACACTCACTATACAGACTCCTCAAAAGCTGAAAATACACCTACCATGTGATACACCTGTATCACTCTGAGGCATATACCCTGAAGACTCTGCTGTGAACTACAGAGAACCTTGCTCAGCCACGTTTAGAGCTGCTCTGGAGAAATTAGACAGCTATGACCATGGCATCCACAGGGTTCTGACTGGGTTCTCAGCACCAGGTATGAGTTCTCTCCCTCTGAGAAGTCCTCTTATGCAATCAGAGAGCTGGTGTTAGCAACTAGAATCAACCCAGATGCTCGTCAGCTGATCAATGGTCAATGAAGATGTGGCACATATACACAATGGAATTCTACACAGTGGGAAGGAAAAATGAAATAAGGAAATTTGCAAGAAAATGGATGGACTTGGAAAAAATATCATACTACACAAACTCACACAAGCACAGAAAGAAAAATGCCACATGTTCTCCCTCCTATGTGGTTTCTAACCTGGAACAGTTTGAGTTGTATGCAACTGGCAGTAAGCGTCAGGAGTATTGGCAAGGAACTAGAATGAAGCTAGGAGAAAGTGGAAACAGGGAGGGAAGGACGGCAAGTCAAGGGACAGAACACAGAAGGCGGAAAGGTCACGGGGGAGGGGGAGGGAAGGCTGGGGAAGATTTACACAAAATTAATGACATCAATAGATACCTTCCTCCTGGAGAGCAAACTAAAAGATATCACCCATGATGAGAGGGAGGGGGCATGGGCTGGGCAGAAGGCCCTGGAGAGAGGGTGGGAGGAAGCCCAATGCTAAAATCACAGGCTCTGGTCCGTAATTAGCAGTGTTAGACCTGGGTTACACCCACAGAGAGCTGTTGGTGGGGAGAGCTATGAGGTTCCCAAAATAATGCATTTATAATATATATAAAATAATAATGATTATCTAAGTAGTTGCTTACCCAATAGAGTTAAATAACAAATACCATATAAAAACCATGTGCTGGAATTCTGAAGGAAGCCAGCTCCCTGCTGGATAGCCCTCATGGTGCTGGAAAGTGCTACGCAAGCTGCTGGGGGCTAATGCCATGGGCAGTGTGAACAAGCAGGAGGCAGGAAATACTGAAAGCTACAAAATCAGCCTGCTGGACAAGATATACACACCTGTGCAATAGTGGTGCACAGCTTATGTGGGTAATCAGTGGCCCTCTGGTTGGATAACAGGCCTGCTCAGTGAAAGAAAACTCATATCTGGTCATGAGAAACAGGTCAGACTTCTAGGGACAAGATGGTCATAGACTCTAGAAAGAATTTCCCACTAGTATTTGGCTAAGAAAAGTAGCCACACCCATGAAAAAGTCTCTCAACTCATCTTGGTTGAGGAATCGTTTTGTTTTGTTTTGTTTTGTTTTGTTTTGTTTTGGTTTGGTTTGGTTTGGTTTGGTTTGGTTTGGTTTGGTTTTGGTTTGGTTTGGTTTGGTTTGGTTTGGTTTGTTTGTTTGGTTTGTTTTGGTTTGGTTTTTGGTTTTGGTTTGGTTTTTTGTTTGGTTTGTTTTGGTTTGGTTTGGTTTGGTTTGGTTTGGTTTTTACATGTGGCAACAAAAACCAGGGAGAACCAAGATCCTTTACTATGTCAAGAAAAGACAGTTGACTGCATGAGAAGAGCCCCATCTACCACATCTGCCAAGGGTCCAGGAGACATCACAAAGGAAGTGGTGATGTAACGAGCACAGCTCTCACTGATATCCTGACAACCTGCTCCAGGGAGATGGCCATAGACACGTGTGACACTCGGAACTCATCAACACTGAAGACCCAAGGATACAGAGAGCTCAGCAGTACGGTAGACTGGCAACACACCTGCCAAGGCGCAGGGAACACTGCAGAAGAGGATGCGGACAGATTGTAAGTCCCACAGGGTGGGAAGGAGTGTCCTGAGGCCTGGTTCTCCCCCACACAGAGACTGCCCGATGCATCCATAACCCTATGTGAACACCAGTAGCCCCAGTGAGGAGGACCCTGAGTGGAATGGGGGCAGAGAAGAGGGGCTATAAGAGGATAACACGAGAGGAATCAGACCAATACACAATTTGTTCATGTAGTAAAGTGCATAATTAATTACAGGAAAAGAGGACAAGACAGAAACCAGTGAAAATTCCAGGACAGCAAGAAAGGTGGCAGCTGTAACAGTCAGAACCACAGGGATGTAAGGCAGCAGAGCCATGGCTAGGAATGGGATGAGGTGTGGGGGGGGGGGCAGGACAGAGGGGGAGCTATAGTACAGCTTCAGGACCTGGATGGTAGTGGCTGCAGCACATGTGTGTAACAGGTACCTTCTACCTGCGTGACCAAAGTGCTCCGCGGGCTAAAGGGTATATTTATGTGCTTTTTGACAATAAAAATCATGGGAAATTATATTTTTGTGATCTATGACCAAAGCGACGACAGGTTGCACCTTCTCAGGGCTGTGAAGGAGCATCAGTCCCAGGCTCTGTCCTCACATGCCTTCTCCTTGGTGGCTCCTTGGTCTTTCGCAAAGGGACATCAGCCTGGAAATGGGCAAGAAGGATTTAATGGGAAGATTAGAAGTTCCTGTCAATGAGGTCATCCTTCCTTCATAGCCATCAAAAAGGAAACCATGAGAAAATGAATCAACAAACAGTTAAAAACCTACCACGTAGTCTCAGGGTGGCCTTGAACTCACAGTGATCCTCCTGCCTCTGCCTTCCGAGTACTGGGACTAAAGGCGTAGGAAAGTAGGGGGAGGGAAGGAAATACCATGGGATATTGTCTACAATTAAGGAAGCTGACAATAAAAATAAATTTTAAAAAATAATAAAAAAAGAAATTAATAAGATAAGGGCTGGAGAGATGGCTTAGCAGTTAAGGCATTTGCCTGCAAATCAAAGGATCCCAGTTTGATTCTCCAGGACCCATGTACGCCAGATGTACAAGGGAGCACATGCATCTGGAATTTGTTTGCAGTGGCTGGAGGCCCTGGTGTGCCCATTCTCTCCCTCTTTCTCTCTCTCATATAAATAAATAAATTATATTAAAAGGGGCTGGAGAGATGGCTTAGTGGTTAAGACGCATGCCTGCAAAGCCTAAGGACCCAGTTTCTATTCTCCAGATCCCACATAAGCCAGATGCACATGTTGGCGCATGTGTCTGGAGTTCATTTGCAGTGGCTAGAAGCCCTGGTATGCCCATTCTCACTCTCTCCCCCTCTCTCTCTGACTGCAATAAATAAATAAATAAATAAATAAATAAATAAATAAATAAATAAATAAATAAAATTTTAAAAATATATTAAAAGAAAAAACCCTACTACATATGCATTATATGTAGTATTTATTAGATGATGTATTATACAGTATATATAATACTAAATTCAATGTATTTCGATTTCAGGGTCCCTAACTGTACCAACAAGGATAAATTTTGAGATTGTTAGTGGACAAGCCTTATGAGACGTCCATCCCCCTATTGCATTTTCCATGTGATTCCATAGCACTGTGATGGAAGCCGGTAGGCAGGCGAGGGCCAGCCTCCTGCACCCTGGGATGGTCCAGCAAGCTCCCAGCTCTGACCTCTTCCGGACCTTCACCGTGAGCTCTAGCTCCAGGACTGAAGGCATACTTGGTGCAGTGATCTGAGAGTCTACGGTGTGCGTATGCGCATGTGAGTGTGTGTGTGTGTGTGCGTGTGAGTGTTCATCTCTTGTGAAGGAGGTATTGCTTGCTGGCCTGCTTTGGGCATCTGCACTGTCACTGAGGGGAAAGGGTCTTCCTGCAGCCTCACCCTAGAGGTCCTCTGCACGGTGGCCCCAGGGGTGATGATCAAGGGTAATCACCCCCCTGGGTATGGGGTTCACAGCTGCAGCTCAAAGCTTATAATCATCTGGGAGGCATGACTATCTGCTGTCTTAATTCAAACAAGAGCCAGCACCGACATCGAATGGGGGGGATTATGCTCCTCTCTGGTGAGATGGGGTCTTAGAGCCTCCTCGAGAGCTTCCATCTAGAGCCTTGAGACCCCCCCTAATGAGAGTGAGCTGGGGCACCCCAGCAGAAATATTAATACTAGTAATGCTGATGTCCCCCAAGCCACAGACATCCTGGGACTGTCCCCAGCCCTGTGCTCCTGGGCACTTGCGGCCTCACCTCCCCTGACCTTTGAAGCGCCATTGTGAGCCGCAGTGCTCAGTGCTCGTGAGCAGGGTTTTGTCAGAGGAGAGACAGCGGCTCACGCTCATCAGGCTTCCTGCAGAAAATGAGCATGGCTGGGCACTGCGTTCAACACAGGGAGGCCAAACCTGGAATTAGAGAAAGCAATTTTCAACCATGGAGAAATATTAATATTAAGAGTGTAACAAGGACAAGAATATAATTAACACAAGTTAAAGAAAAGCTTTGAAGAATCAATTTTATGATCTTTTAAATAAAAATTAATGTGATTAGAGAGCTGCTGAAGGTGATGTTAAAAAAAGGGGGGAGCAAGCAGTTCAACTATGGTGGGTTTGAACAAGGTGGGGTTCTTGTCCACACAGCCTCCCTGTTTTAAAATTTTTAAAGGCTCTTCTGGAAGAGTTTTGTAGCAGTTAAGATGAAAAATCCCAATGAAAGGTACCCTTTGAAAGGAAGGGGAAAAAAAGTCGGGCGGAGAGGAGGAAGAAATAAAAAGAATGATTCTGGTATCAAATTGATTTCCAAAGCAGAGACGAAGAAATAAAAAGAATGATTCTAGTATCGAATTTATTTCCAAAGCATTTTTTTTCCTGATTGTGGAAAGAAGACATGCAGAGAGGTCAGAGGTCATGCGAAGAGGAGACACCATTGTGTAGAAACTGTCACGCATCACCACCTATTTTGACATGCACGGGGCCGTTTGTTGTCTGTCGAACATGCAAATGAAGTGCCTGCTGTCATAGCCAGGCGATATCTGAAAGTGGAAAATGAGACCACCTGTAACCAGTGACTGCCGTGATGGACAAGCATTCAGGGCTCGTCATCTCGGAGGCCATTCACACCACCTTCCAATTGCATATGACATGTAAAAATCTTTTCTTAATATTCACACCCGGGAAGTTTGGGGAATTACGGAGGCTTCAACTGCTGCATCTAATGGGTTCTCCAAGCAGACAGCTGTGACTGTGAGCTGGCTTGATAATTAGGTGTCCAGGAAGATTTTATGCTACGAATCAGTTAAAAGGGAGAAAAGAAAAAGAAAAAGCAAGCAAAACTCGCTGGGATGGAAATTGCATTGTTAACCCTTGGGCGTCTTCCAGTGCTGTTCTTATACTCTGTGTACAGGTTTAACTGGTAAACACTCCCCGGGGTGCAGGCTGTAATGCAGCTAATTCATGCTTCCATGCAGCAAGTAATGCAGGCGGTGCTCACTCAGCAGCAAATGGGAGAAATTTCCCAAAGCATGCAATGATTCCTAACTTGAAATCTTTTTTTTTTTCCATGTCAAAATGAAATTTGTGAGAGCAACACTGAAGACTAGACTAGAAAACACACCTTCATGCAAATCCAACTAACGCAGGGCTGCAGTGCTTGCCCGGTATTTCTACACTGTGAACGTCCGCGTCTGTTCCTGCACCAATGGCGACCAAAAGAAGCGGAAAATAAAGTCAGATTGAGCGTATAAGACCCTGTGCGTCTAGATTGGAACTAAACTGTGGGCGGAAATGAGTCTAGAGAATTTTTTTAAAATATGTTTTTATTTACTTATTCATTAGAAAGAGAAGAGGGTGAGAGAGAAAATGGGGGCACCAGGGGCTCTAGCCACTGCAAACAAACTCCAGATGCATGCACTACCTTGTGCATCTGGCTTACATGGGTTCTGGGGAGTTGAACATGGGTCCCTAGGCTTCACAGGTAAGTGCCTTAACCGCTATCTCTCCAGCCCGAGTCTAGAGAATTTAATATAATGTCCTGTTTATAGAAAATTGTCCTCTGATGCTAGTTCCAGGCTGAACTCATTGGTAAAATCATAATCAGCATTCCCCCAGGTTGGCTTGTCTTTCCTGGACCCCTCAGAGGCAGGACTGTGAGAAGTTGTGCCGATTCAGGCTCAGGGTTGAGTGGCTGCTCTGAGCCTAGACTCACCCAGAGCAGAGCCAGTGTGCTCCTGTCTCCTCTGCATCTCTGTCTCTGATTCACGATTCCAGCAGCAGCAATGTGCCCCCATGGGGTGCAGGAACAGGAACATACCCTTCCTTCCTTCCTTCCTCCAATGGGGTGCGAGGATGGGAACACACCCTTCATTCCCCACATAGGGTGCAGGGACAGGAACATGTCCTTCTATCCAGGAGCTGCGTCACCTCTACCTCACTTACTCCAGGGTTAGACAAATGTAGAAACATGGACCCCACCAAGGTCAGAATACAATGACCCTCCTCCCTTTCCTCTACCTGAGCGTGAAAAGCCATTCTGTAAGGTCACGGCAGCACCACAGCCCAAAGCTTCCTTAGTTCCCTGCAAGGTCGGGGTCAGGGAGGCTGACTTGTAATCTTACGCTAACATGGGGCAAAGCTCTGTTTCATCCGATGAGTATTTCAGAGGGCAGGTCACAGGCATCCGTGGTGCTTGCAGAGGCATAAAACCACAATCTCTGCAAGCGAGGAGAGAGAAGCACCAAACTGCACGAGTCATAAATAGGAAACAATATGAGGTCACAGGTCATGGAAAACACTGTGGAGTGGCAGGGTGAGAAGGACAGGGGTTCCTTACAAAGGAGGGTAGGGAACAAAAGGTGCATGAAAAAGGACCTGCGTTATCAGTTTTCTGCAAAAGGGTGTTTAAAAAATATCTTTAGGGCTGGAGAGATGGCTTAGCGGTTAAGGCACCTGCCTGCCAAGCCTAAGAACCCGGTTCCAATCTCCAGGTCCCACGTTTAGCCAGATGCAAAGTGACCCAAGGGCGCAATGCCGCACTTGCCCACAAGGGGGCGCACACATCTGGATTTCATTCATAGCAGCTGAGAGACTGCTGGTGCACCCATCTCTATCTGTCTTCCTCTCCCTCTCTCTCTGTCTCTCTCTGAGTCTCTCTCCAAAAATAAATAAAATTAAAAAAAATTTTTTTAAATATCTTTAATTGGGCCTGGAGAGGTGGCTTAGTGGTTAAGGTGCTATCCTGCAAAGCTTAAGGACCAAGGTTTGATTCCCCAGTGATCATGTAAGCCAGATGCACAAGATGGCGCATGAGTCTGGACTTTGCAGTGGCCCTAGCAAACCCATTCCCTCTCTCTCATAAGTAAATAAATAAATATATAATAAAATTAATGAAATCTCATTTGTGTATGTGTCATGTGTGGTGTGGGCGTGCATGAAAGCAAATAAATAAATATATAATAAAATTAATGAAGGCTCATTTGTTTATGTGTCATGTGTGGGCGTGCACGCCACTGCACACATGGAGGTCAGAGACAGCTTTGAGGTGTTTGTTCTCCACCTTCTTTGAAACAAGCTCTCTTGCCACTGCAAACGAACTTCAAGACTGCAAAGGAACCTCAGACTAGCCAGCCTACGAACTTTGGATTCTCCTGGTTCTGCTTCTGGTGGTCCTAGGCACATTGGGCTCACAGACCCATGTTCTACTTTGCTTCCCTCTTGAAGTGGTCGCTGGGGAATTGAACCCACCTGGAAGACTTTGTAAGGAATCACCTTTAAGTACTGAGTCCTCACTGCAGCCCCAGGAGAGTGCTCAGTGAAAATTTTTAAATATTTCAAATGATGGAAAATGAGAGAAAAACCTGTTTTCAATGTTATATTAAGGCTAATCTATCACAGTGAACTTGTTATTAAAATTAAGTATTAAAATATGAATACAGGGCTGGAGAGATGGCCCACTGGTTGAGGTGCTTGCCTGCAAAGCCTAAAAACAAGGGTTCGATTCCCAAGTACCTACATAAAGCCAGATGCACAAAATGGCGTGTGCATCTGGAATTTGTTTGCAGTAGCTAGAGGCCCTAGCATGCCCATTCTCATTCTATCTCCTTACAAAATAAATAAATAAGGAAAAATATTTTCAAAATATGAATACATTTAAAATTAAATTAAATTATAGGGCTGGAGAGATGCTTTAGTGTTTAAGGTGCTTGCCTACAAAACCAAAGGACCCAGGTTCGATTCCCCAGGACCCACGTAAGCCAAATGCACAAGGTGGTGCATGCATTGGAGTTTGTTTGCAGTGGCTGGAGGCCCTGGTGTGTCCATTCTCTTTCTGTCTCTTTCCACCCTTCTCTCTGCCTCTTTCTCTCTCTCTCTCAAATAAATAAATAAATAAATTTTTAAAAATTAAATTACAAAATTAATTTAATTTTATAGTTAAAATTATAATATAGAAAATTATAAAAATATGATAAAGTGCTGTCCATGACACGTGAGTTACACCTGAATGACTTGGGTGTATTTTCCAGCACTGATGCTCTAGAGCTGAGAATCTTCGTCCCGTCTTCCAGCTCAGCTGCATCATGCCTGGAGGTTGAAGGTGAGGAACACTGCAGGGTCCGCCTCCTCTTGCTCATGGCCAGCAGATTGATGCACTGACCCACACTCACTGATCCCAGGCCATTCAGTGGTGGGACAAGCAGCACATCAAATAGGGAGGACCTTGGAAAGATGGTGGGTGGAGTGACAACCCCTGAGCACTGTCTTCTCCTTGGGGCCATGCCTCCTTTAAGAAACCTTCTGTCTACTTCCTCTCCTGGAGTGGAGGTGACCCGGGGCTCCTCAGATTCTCATCCTCGCCCCCCCGTCAAAAGTGTCTCAAATCCGACATTATTAGGGTGATAGGAGACTCGCTTTCACAGCCGACATTAACCTGTGGTGACGTCTCGTTGGGATAAGCTCATAGCTCAGCTCACAGGATTCTGCACAGCTGCAGAGCTGCGAGTTTCTGAAAGGTTCCTCTGGCGTATGTTTAGATTCTTCGATTTTTCACAGGAAGGATGCCTGCTCTGATCTCAGGGCTTGGGGTGTCTCTGAGATCTTACAGCACTATCGGTCAACAAGGAACCTCTGGACCACTGGGCACCCACAGTTCTGCCTTGCATGGGGCACCCATGAGACACAGTGGAGCAGCTCAGACCATGAAATGAGGAAATAAAACAGAGAAAGACTGCTACGAAAGCTGCAGCCTGTTTAATGTGACACTTCTCCGTTACACATCAACCACACTCCCCAAGTGCGTTTTGCAACACCCTCATGTGCACAGAAACCCAGAGCGTCTTGTGCACAGTCTGGGATAAAGCATGGCTGACAGAGCTGCTGTTGCAAATAGGAACTCCTGGAGGCAGGAAGCAGTTTGGGGTTCTCCTTTCAGACCTCAGCGTGGTCTCAGAACCCAGAGTGGGTTTCAGAGAAAACTTCACCCTTGAGCTGTGTGTGAAGATGCTGGGGATTGCTTTTGGTGTTGCTGTTCTTTTCTTTCCTTTCTTGTTTTGAAAATGTGTCTCACTGTAGCCAAGGCTAGCCTGAAACTCACTGTATAGACCAGGCTATTCTTGAAATTGTGATAATCCTCCTGTCTCAGCATCCCAAGTGCTTGGATTATAGCCATGTGCCACCAAGCCTAGCCGGATTTTTTTGTTTGTTTGTTTGTTTGATCTTTTACTTTGTTTTCAACAAAACTTCCTTGTGTCCTGTATTACACTAAGCAGTTATCAAATCTCTAACCTTGGAAGCTGCATTAGGAGGAAGGCACCACAGTGCCATTTTCGCAGATTAGACAGTGTTGTGCCGGTGTCCCACGGCCAAGCTGCGTCCGACTTCTCGTACGGTTTCCATCAGAAGATGCTCATTCAAGGAGGGATGCATTTTCCTGGGATACACATAATTTTAAAACTTCAAATCCATCTGCAGTAAAACACAAGTTATACGCAGTCACGAGAAATGTTCCTCACTCATGAGTTAAACTAACTCATGGGCACTAATCAGGGCATTGTTTAAGTGACGTCTATGACGTGGACTCTTGCTGTATCAAGATAATACACCAGCCCCCTGATGCTTACACTGAACACAAATAAACCTGTGCATCCTTATTTCATCCATTTGTTTGCTGAGTGTGTATTTATTTGTACTTATCTTCTCCATGACACCAAACCCTGAGGTGGCCCGGATGTGAATGACCTCAAGGATTGAGACTGCTGGAAGATGAGGTGAAAAGTCCATCTTCACAGCACCCGGTCTCCCCTCAACCCCATCCTGGGGAGGAAATCCTGAAACTCACAGCAGTTTGATGTGATTGTGGTGCATCCAGCACACACAGCCTCTCCAAAGGCTGTCGTTCAGCCTGAGGAAAAAAAACTGGATTCAAAATATGTATAGAGCTGAAGAAATGGCTCAGTGGTCAAGGTGCTTGCTTATAAAAGCTAAGGACTTTGCGGCAGGTGTGGTGGCGCACGCCTTTAATCCCAGCACTCGGGAAGCAGAGGTAGGAGAATCACTGAGAGTTCAAGGCCACCTGAGACCACATAGTTTATTCCAGGTCACCCTGGGCCAGAGTGAGACCCTACCTTGAAAAACAAGCAAGCAAGCAAGCACCGAAGGACCTGAATTCAATTTCCCAGCACACATGTAAAGCCAGATGCACAAAGTGGCCCATGCATTTGGGGTTTGTTTGCTGTGGCTAGAGACACAGGTTCACCCATTTTTATTTTCTCTCGCTCTTTCTCACTCACTCTCTGCTTGCAAATAAATAAGTGAAAAAAATAAATAAAATAGGTGCGTGGACAATTTTTTTCAGCTAAGTTATGAGTCAGCATGCTTTTATACAATTTGAACAGGAAAGTGGATTAGCGTGTTTCCCGTCCTGTGGAAGTCATGGTGGACTGAAGCTGCTTTTGGAGTATCTCTTAAAGTCTCTCAAGACACGAGCCTCACTCTCTCCTCTCCGCATTGGTGGAACTTTCTCCAGCCCTGCAGACCAGTCAGCCCTGGTGATGTGGTTTCTAGAATCGTCCCATGGAATTCTCTCTCTCTCTTGAGGAAAAACAAGCAGGCATCATAAAATATAATCAACATGTTTTATTTTTGTGTTTGACTATGTGTGTGTGTTTCTATGTACCTTTATGTATGTTCATGTGAGTGTGTACACAAGTATGTGCATGCATGTTTACCTGTTTGTGTTTCTATGTACATTTGTGTATGTTCACGTGAGTGTCCATGCATGGTGCATGCCAGAGGACAACCTTGGGTGTCATTCCTAGGAGTAGCTATCATTTTTTGAGACAGCGTCACTCATTGGGCTGAGACTCACCAACTTGGGTAGACCAGCTCCACAGCAGCAAGCCCAGTTATCTGCTTGTCTCTGCCCCCTTCCCCAGCGCTGGGTTGCTGAGGTTCCAGAGACCTGACTTCTGGGGATCAAGCTCAGGACCTCATGCTTGCGAGGCAAACGCATTACTCATGAACCATCTCCCCATTTAAAGCACATGACTATATAAATGGAGCTCCGTGGAAGCTCAGCTGAGCCTTTGGGGTTCTGTGGTGCCCTCCTTGGCGCACAGGGCTGGTCAGGTCACCAGGCTGCTGACTGACAGAGGCTCCCGGTGGTCACATGCCACATGGGATCTTTGCCCATGAGCCAGGCACAGATTCTGTCATTTCCTTCTTTCAGGTGGGTCTGGGTTATTTGCCGAGCGAGCTGGAGAATCCTATAAGCCTCTAATTAGTATTTCATCCAGGCCTGGGAGACAGACTCAGCATTTTTTTTTTCCTGCAAAGATTACTCCAAATGGGGGTTCCTTATTTTTCATCAAAGTACGTCATGCCAGGTTAGGATTTAAGAAGAAGAAACAGCCACAACAATAAAACATTAAAAATTCTGCACAGGGCTGGAGAGATGGCTTAGTGGTTAAGGCGCCTGCCTCCCAAGCCTAAGAACCCGGTTCCAATCTCCAGCGGTTCCGATCTCCAGGTCCCACGTTTAGCCAGATGCAAAGTGACGCAAGGGCGCAATGCCGCACTTGACCACAAGGGAGCGCACGCATCTGGATTTCGTTCACAGCAGCTGAGAGAATGCTGGCTCACCCATCTCTTTCTCCCTCTCTGTCTATCTCTCTCTTGTCTCTCTCTCCAAAAATAAATAGAAAATAATAAAAAAAATTAAAAAAATCTGCACAAACCAAAAATATGATTGGTTTTGTTCCTTGCTAACTGTACACTGAAATTCCAACAAATTCTAAGAAAATCTCCAACATCTTCCCCGTAAAGCTGCACTTCAGAGACCTAAGATATTCCCATGTCAGATGGCTTCTAGATCTCAGAACTGTCTGTCTCCTTCTCCGACCTTATTTTAGAAGAAGGTACCATCCAGCTCTGGAGAGGCACCAGGTTTTGAAAGAGCTTAGGGACACCGTAAAACTGTAGAGAAGCCATGTGCACATCACTGGTAACTACCTGTCCACCCATTCCTATCACCTCCCTGACAGCAACAGGGCGGATGTGATCAGTAACCGAACGTGGTTTGAAGGAGGAAGCAGACATGGCATCTGAAGGGAATAGGCAGGGGCTTTCTCACGGCACAACTGCAGTTTCAACACTCAACAAAATTTAAATGATCTCCTAACAGAGGGTAAAGGCACTGCATGATTACACTAATTTAACCCAAAACTGTGTGTTCTGGGGGGTCAAACGCAAGTCCTCATATTTACGCAGCACTCTTGCCCTCTGAGCAATAAAGCTGCAATAAAGCTCTGAAAAAACACTATATTCTTTCAACAAAGTTGAGTGGTCTCTCCCCATATTTTCTTATTTTTCTTAACAATAACAATGATGTTTTCCTTAAAATCATCCACAGTCACTCTGTAAAAGTGTTTGTATTTGAATTCATAATTCCTTACACATGAAACAAATTAATGGGAATTACATGCAAAATGTTTCATATTCCTCTTCTCAAGGCATCCCAGTATTACTTGAAATTGAGGACATGATTCCTTTAAATATATTGTCATCTTAAACGTGTTTTTAAAAGTTAATATTGTTTCAATGTGCAGTTTTTTAGAAACAATTTCCCGTTCTGTGTTCTTCCAGAGAAAGGCAGGAAAACTGACTTTGCTTTTTTTTGGAGTGCATTCGGGCACATGTGCCAGCCTCGGCTGCCAAGACATAGATTTCCCATCCCAAATTCCCACAGTTCTATGTAGAAACGGACAAGCACGGCCCTGTGTGCTTCCTACAGGGTGCTCAGGGAGATCTTGCGCACACAAAGGTGGTCTAGAAAAGGGCTCTTGGCCAGTATCACGATAAGTCGTGTCCCTTCCTGCAATGATGTGCTTGCTATGCCACACTTTACACTATGACATGAGGTGCAAAAATATGCAGGTGAAGTTTATTGAATTTTGCCTTCTATAGTTTTTGATATTGACATTTTTAACCATTTTGAGTATGACTTTTACATACCAGCTTTGCCTCAATTTTTCCCTTAGCTTCTGTCGACAAAAATACAGAAAAATATTTTGCCCAAATGCTTTGATTATTAACCAACTTCAACATGTTTCGTATAGACAACAACACCAAAAATAAGAATAGAAAAGAAAACACGCTACAGTAAAATGTTTCTTTCTGGAGACATAGATGATTTAATTAAAACATTTATCTCATTTTTACCCAGGGAAACTATATTCTGCACTCATTTTTATATGAGATAAATCACTCTGCTTTTGCAAAGCCTGAAAATGAATTAATTATAGCGGTGACCTTTGTCACCGGGCTCACTGTTGAGGGTAGCTGTCTTAAAAAAATTCATGCACATATTTTCAGAATCATAGAAGGTATTGGGAAATCAAAGTCTACAAATAGTATATTTTGTGTACCTCTAGCCTTTTTCCCCCTTTCCTTTCTCATTTCAGCAAGGCTGTTTAGACAGAAGAAAACTCGTAGGAAACTTCCCTACCCTCTTTTAAGAAGATGCGGGAACAAAGCCCCATATGAATATAAATTATTTGTCAACATATGGTAGCGGAGGGCTGGCGAGCTTGGAGCCAGCACAAAGAGCAGGCATTGTCTGTGGTGATGAAGTTCTCAAATGGAAGTTCTGTGGCCGTGGCAAGAAGTTGCCTGCATGCTCTGGGGTGTCAACTCTTGGGAAAGCCAGAGACAGCTGCACCGGCTCTCCACAATTAGTCAAGGTCAGACACTGCAAGTGCAGACTATTCACCATTTGTCAGGGGAACAATGGAAGGGGAGCCACGCATTCTCTACAAGCATGCTGCGCAGTGGCTCCGTGAAGCGGAGGAAGCCAGCGTGTCCTGTTGTGTGCTTTTCTGGAAAGGGGACAGCCATTCCAGACAACCCAAATGTTAGCACTGGCACGGCTAAGCAATGTCACAAAACACAATCTTATTTCAACTACTAGAAGCATATGTTCACTGACACGGCGCAAGGCTGTGACACTTGGAGGGGGCGGTGGGAGAAGAAAGGGGAGAATAAACGTCATTTTACATGTGCTTGGGATTTCATGTTTCCTTACTCCACTCAATGGAATAATCTTCTGAGTTACCAAGTGATTCAGTGTAATCCTTTAAATAAAGAGATGATTGCTTTCGAATGAACAGAGAAGCCTTGTAATAAAAAAGAAAATAATAGTCTACAGAGGATGAAACACTCTTGTCTTTGGGGCTGCTTAGCTCCAGTAGAAAACAATGTCCACGGATTCTGTGATCTACTAAAATAGCTAGCGATACAGGAAAACTTTCGGCACTGACAAATATCTGAGACCTCCTCGTAAAGTCTAATCTGCTGGTATATGTACAATTTTGAAAGATAAAGAATTTCTTCAGTGTATCAAGGAAAGGGCAATGCAGATATTGGTGTTTTAAACTGAGGTCTACAGAGTTTTGTAATAAATGCTGTCTGTTCTCCTCTGCTCTTGCACAGGGGCTGCTCTTCCCAGCCAGAGTGATTCTGTTGGGCACAGACGGCTCATCCCAGCCGAGATTCTGCCCATCACAGAATCGGTGGGATCACCAGGCACCTGCTACAGTGGGTGAGGGTAGGCTGGCACAGAGGGGACTGTGGGACAAGGGGCTGCAGAGATTTCTCGTCAGCACTCTCTCCCTGATCACAATCTCCAGGTGACATTCTTTCTTTGGACTCACGGAGTCCTCATTAGTGTCTCATTAGAATATCTTTCCACACATCAGATTTATTTCAGTCCGTGCACTTCGCAACAGAATTTCTCCCTGCAGAGGGAAGCAAAAGCAGTCAAAGAATTACTCTAACTTACATGACGGCACACCCACACATGTGCTCACACACATGCCCACACACACACATCTGCTAGAAATTACACAGTGCTTTGCACTCATAGAAGATGCCAGAAAAGCAAGATGGCTTATTGCCTTTCAAGTACACATCGAAAAGAAGGAATTCCTTGTTTGATTGGTTGTATGTAGAGAATCTTTTGCTGATCAGCCTCTTATCCACTTTCATTTTGAAACGAATTAATGCAGATGATAAGAAAGCTCTCTATAAAATCTTTCCCTGTTACCAAGGTGAGTGGATTTGACATTGCGCACACATTTCTCAGTTTACTCAGGCAGAAGCCGAACGCTCATGTACACAATGTGTGAATGTATGGGCACACACATGGCTTGGCTCTATTCTTACTGTATTGCAGCCAGAAAATAACTAAAGCGTCCATAGCCTTTCTCTCTCCTGTCATGCTGTTCCTCTGTATATAAGATGGGTAGATGATAAATACAGAGCTAGAGATAATAGAGATAGATGATAGATAGGCATATGCACACAGAGATAGCAGATAGCTATATAAAAGAAAAGAAAGAAGAGCCAAGCTTCTGTCTCTGATATGAAGCATCAACCCACATGCTCCATCTCTCCCACGATTTCTTCCATGTCCTCCTGTGAAATTTAGACAATCTCTGTGAATCCCTTGAAGTTGATGATAATGGCCTACTAACTTCTTTATTTCTCTGTAGAACAGTTTATCTTTGCACATAAGGAACCCACACTTTTATGTAACCATGGAAAATTATGTTCTTGGAATTCTCACTGAGAAATATATTAGGCAATTAAAAGTGAATATACCATTATCAAGTACTTATTCACAGCACCCCCCTCAGACACGACTTCTCTCCACGGAGAAGGAAGACGGCTGCTTCCACCTAGGAAGATGGATCCCATTCATAACAAGTCCTTTAAGAAGGCTTTCAGAAAAAAACCTCCTGAGCGAGCCTGCTAAGAGGCACCATTTCGCCTCTGTCATTTCATCTACCAACTACCATACTAAGTAGATCCCTCATAGTTAATCATGTTGGGCAAATGACCCGCCGAGCACACCAGGCTGTCTATTGTTTCAATTTAGCCTGGGAGGGGAATCGTCACTGGGTACGAGCGGAGAGCTCAGCATGCTGCTTATAGTGTCATTATGTCTGATTATTTTGAATTCATTCCCTAGCATGTGCGATTAACACAGTCTCTGAGGGCTGAAAGGAAGTCCTGTATTATTTTTGATGTTCAGTGTCACCAGAATTGATTACATTAGTAGGAAGGAATACTTGCAGTGTTTAAGCATTTGCTCTCACACCTTAGCCGTTGATAAACACAGTTAAAAGTTGATTCCGGCTGAAGTAATTTAACCCTAAAGAGGGAACCACAGACTCGTGACACACAGGTGATTCTACTTCTGAACATGGCAAGAAATTGTTCTCCCAAGCGAGGTTCCTCTGAATTCCAGCCAATGAAAAGTGAGACGACATCAGTACCTAAAACAGCCCAGCTTTCCCCTTTAACTTTCTTAAGATTAGAAAAAAAAAGTAATTAATACCTTACTTCTAATTTCAGTTTATAACATGTAACATATAATTTCTAACCATTCAGAATTGGTTTTAGACTTAATAAGCCCAAAGTGTATCGAGTAAATTATGCTGCAAGAGAGCTGTAGATGGTCTTCCTCTTGTTCCTAACTTTAGAATTGCCTTAAGCCTGCTGCCACCCAGCTGAGACAGATGGTGTTCTGCCTCTAACTGCAATAGGAAGAGGCTTGAGCTTGCAAGCTGGATCCTCTAACTTAAAGCTTGCCCTAATTCTTCAAGTGACTGTATCTATTTTGTTGTGTTTTTTTTAATTATTTATTCATTTGCAAGCAGAGAGAGATACAGAGTCGAGAGAGAGAGACAAAGAGAACAAGCACACCAGGGCCTTCAGCCACTGCAAACAAACTCCAGATGCATGTACCACCTTACGGCATGGGTACTGGGGACTCGAACCTGGGTCCTTTGGATTTGAAGGCAAGCACCTTAACCACTAAGCCATCTCACCAGCCCTGGTGCATCTAATTTTTATATCTTAGGTGAAGCACTGAATGTGTAGGACTCTGTAAGTTAGTTTCCTCTTTGTCTCACGAAGTAATTGTTTTTGGCTTTCAAGAAGTTTAAACCTGTAATTATCACTACTAATCTTTTTTGTTTTTTGTAAAAGACCTGACTTAGTTACTTCCTGGTAGTGAATTTTAATAACTCTCCCAGAGTGCTTAATTAGGGGCATGCTGGGAACATCTTGCAGACTAAGTCCCACAGTACTAGAATGGGGTACCAGTGAGCCTGAGATGTGGATTTTCTACTCTCGGAGTTGAACTTAGCCCATAATGGCCACCCCATAATCAATCTCAGGCCATGGGGTGGCCGTCTCGCTTGTTCTGCAGGGTAGCATTTCCCTCAGCTTCAGGATTCCACACACTGAGGAGACACAGCCCTGAGGGGGTTGGATGATCTCATGCCTGTGGCATGAAACAGGGCTCCAGATGCTGCCATGTGGGAGAAACACACACACACACACACACACACACACACACACACTCACATATCCACGTGTGCATCTTGAGCCTGGAGATGTACTCAATTTCTTCATTGTTTCATTAGGTATTAATAAACGAAAAGTTAATCGTTACCATTCAACTATCATTAACATTATATTAATACATATTTTACTGCCTATTTTACTGCCCTACAGGGGCTGGAGTGATGGTTCAGCGGTTAAGGATATTGCCTGCAAAGCCTAAGGACCCAGGCTCAATGCCCAGTACACACGTAAAGCCAGATGCACAAGGTGGCAGTTGTTTGCAGTGGCTAGAGGCCCTCGTGTGTCCATTCTCTCTCTCTTTCCTTCTCTCTCTCTCCCTCTCAGATAACTAATTAAATAAATAATATTAATAAAGAACATGAGAACAAAGGAGAGGAGGGCTTGCTTTGCAATTTTCAATGCTGTACTGACTGGAATGGATCTCTGATCCCTTTCACCAGTCAGCTCATGAACTATCATTTGACTTACCTTACATCATCAAATGTAGTTCAGAAATTCAAGCAGGTGCAGACTGAGGGAGGTGCACATGTAGACAATGGCTTTGTTACTGCTCTGGTATCACCTTTCCCTGGTGGACGGGGTGGTTTCCCTGCTTTTAATTCTGTATAGACCATCACAGCTAAAGGCATTTCTTAAGCTTCTTTCCAAATATCAGTTGAAAAAGTACTCATTTATAATTGTGACAGACTTCTGTCAAAAATTCATAAAACCACTCCAGAAAAGCATAAGCCAAAATATGCACTTTAAATAGAAATGGAGATTCTGAATACTGACCGCAGGCATGGAGTTTGACAAGACCCCTCTTCTGCGGTAGTCCTCTCAGTGGTCCAACAGCTCCCTCTACTCTCCAAGTGGGAAAAAAATTAATGCCAACAGCACGGCAGAGACGCTGGGTGTGCATTCGCTTCCAAAGAGAGCCCTGCATCCCCGACTTCTTGTTCTATGACCTTTCAAATGGTCCTGCAAGGACAGAGCAGGCAGAATCCAGTGAAATCTCTCCCAGAAATCCTGACACCGAGGGATCATAATTAACCTTTCTGGCTGCTGGCCTGAGGTCACAATTAAGGGGAGTTTTCCAGAGAGCAGCGTTACAGCACAGAGCATGGGGTGGGGGGAGGGGGCTCTCTACTGGTCATACCTTATTAGCCAAGTGCAGAAAATATTCAAATAGCCATAAACCTCATCTTCCAGATACATTCTTCCAAAGCGCGTTCATTTCTTGTGTATTTCCCCTCTCTTGCTACTTCCTGCTGGGAGGGAATGAGGAGGCCTTGCAGTACTGAACCTGAACATCCAGAGCCACGGGGGCATCAAGTGACATCTGGATTTTCTGGATGTCCTTCTGGATTTCTAAATCTGGGTCTGGCCTGGTGTATTAGCATAGAAAACACAATATAAGGGACTGGAGACATGGCTGAGTGGTTAAGGCACTTGCCTTCCAAGCCTCAGGACCCAGGTTTGATTCCCCCGATGCACAAGGCGGTGCATGCATTTGGAGTTCATTTGCAGTGGCTGGAGGCCCTGGCATGCCCATTCTCTCTCTATCCGCCTCCTTCTCTCTGTCTCTCAAATGAATAAATAAATTAATTAATTAATTAAATTAAAAAAACACAATTTGATTTTAAGTCAAAACACAGGGAATAGGACACTTTCAATGCTCAATGCTCACATACACACACAAAAAAGCTTGCACTTGGCTTGGTAAAACAACTGAATCTGTCTGTCTATCTCTGTATATTTCTTCAGGTACAGAAGTCATAAACTTCCCTAGTCAGATCTGCCCCAAACAAAGAGCACTTATGTTAATAAATTGTATGCTTCTTAATTTCGGTGTTTAAGCACATTCCAATCATGTTTCCTGCAGGGAAATGATTAAACGTGCCATCATTACTAGTTAAGACACACTTATCTGGTGATGGCTCTGGCCCACGATCTAGCATGCTGCAGCCAGCGCTGCTGTGGGCTACCTTCCACTTCAACACCTTAGCCTGGAGCAGATGTGATCCGGCCCTCACCAATGCATCCATCCACCTGTGCCGGGAGTGGGCTGGGGTACTCACGGGGAAGGAGCCAGATCCTGCCTGCCCTGGCGGGAGGAGCAAGGCATAGCCTAGCACAAGCCCATGCCCAGACGTGCTGCTTCACTCCTTGGGCACAGCCTGGCATTGCCTGGGAAGGAATCTAGATTTTTAAAAAGATTTTATTTATTTATTTATGAGAGAGAGAGAAGCAGAAAGATAAAGAGGGAGTATGGTCACGCCAGGGCCTCTTGCCACTGTGCATCTGGCTTTTCATGGGTACTGGGGAATTGAACCCTTCAAGCTTTGTAAGCAAGTGCCTTTCACCACTGAGTCAGCTTTCTAGCCCAGGATCTAGATTTTAGTAACCAAATGTCTTCATGAGCATATTTAGGGACTACTGACTTTCATGTACAAGAGACATAAAGTTTTTTTTAATGCTTTTTTGTAGTATAAATCTAGATCATCTCCCTCCCACAGCACGAATGTGTACACACACACACACACACGTGCACACACACACACATGTAATACAATCATTTATCCAGTTAAACCAAAAAACAAATTATTTAGACTTTGTGCAATACTAACAAAGAAATAGCCATGTAAAATATGACTTTATCAACCCCCTATCCTCCAATGTACCTTCATAGAAATATAATTGAATCAGCATTTCTCTCCTCACCTGGTTTAAGTGTGCTCTGCAAGGCTGATGGCATGCAGTATGTGCTGATGAAGACATGCTTCGAGGTGGCACCTTCCCTGTCCTCCACCTTCTCCTTCCCTCTTTCTCCCCTCTTCCTCATTTTCCTCCTGCTCCTCTTCCTCGTCATACTCTTCCTCCCTCTGCCTTCTCTCTCTTCTTCCTTTTCTTCTTCTCTCTCTCCCCCTCCTTGCCCTCCTCCTCTTCCTCTCCCTTCTCCTTCTCTCTTGTTACTTTCTGCAGAAGCTCTTTCCCAAACCCTGGCAGATGGAGCAGCCACAATGAATAAATGAATAACTTCACCCATCCAGAAACCCTGCTCGTGCCACTTGCCAGCTCCATCTTCATGTTCCAGTCAATGAACCAAGACCTGTTGAGTGGGTTACTCTTAGGATTCACTTAGCACTTGACACCCCCATTTCAGTGCGTCCCATCCCTCAGTCATGTCACCTGGCCTCTCTTTCAGAACAGGCATTGCCTTAGAGAACTAAGGCAATGCTGTGACAAAACGCTGCACAATGGGTGGCTTAAACAACAGAAACTGGGCTGGCGAGATGGCACAATGGGTGGCTTAAACAACAGAAACTGGGCAGGCCATATGCCAGATGCAAAGTGACGCAAGGGCGCAATGCCGCACTTGACCAGGCGCCTCGATTTTGTTACAGCAGCTGAAGAACCCGGTTCCAATCTGCTCTGGTCTCAAAAAAAAAAAAAATTAATAATAATAATAATTAAAAAAACAGAAACTGATTTATCAGATGCAAAGTCCAGGATCCTGGCACTGGCATCTTTGTCTCTGGCACAGGTGGCAACTCCCCACATCCTGCCTTGCCCACCCACACAGAGACAAAGGCTTTTTCTTATAAGGGCACTAATCTCAAAGGACAGCCTGACCCTTTCTTTTGCCAGCAGGGCTTTGTGGGCTGGGAGATGGAGACTGCGGTTCCAATCGCAGGTCCCACGTTTAGCCAGATGCTCTAGGGCACAATGCCACACTTGACCACAAGGGGCGCACACATCTGGATTTCTTTTGCAGCAGCCTCTCCCTCTATCTGTCTCCCTCCCCTCTCTCTCTCTCTGTCTGTCTCTCTCTGTGTCTCTTTCCAAATAATAATAATAATAATAACAAAGGTCAGGGCTTTGTGATGAGCTTTAGAGGGGTGCAGTCATTGAGGCAGTATCAGGGACTGTAAGCTTTATAACCCAATGTGGTAATTTGAATATAATATTTCCTTCGAAGCTTCACTTGTTTGTGATTAAAGCCTCCTCATCCACAATCCACAGCTGGTGGAGCCTTCGGGAGGTGGAGCCTTACGGAGGAGGTGTGGCACTGGGGGCGGACCTTGAGGTGTAGTAGTCTCGTCCCACTGGGCTTTTATGCTCACTGACTCTTGCAGCTCCCTCCCAGCTGATGTGACAACACATGAAGCCTAGCCCGTGTTCTGGCATGATGAAATTTCCCCTCAAGACTTCAAGCAGAAATAAACCTTTCCTTCCACCAGCTGCTTTTGTCACAGCAACAAGAAAGTAACAGAACTGCTGGCATCTGAATTCAGTGTCTTTAGAATCACAGACTGACAAAGGTTCCAGCTTAGCTCTCAAGTCTAAAAGACTCTTCAATATCATAGTCCAGGATCATAAGATAACCCGGAGTGAGCTCAACAGAGCAAGCCACTCCCAGTTGTTTCCAAGACAGAGAGAAATGACCTGGAGCCACCCAGCCCTCAGCAAGCGCAAAGGCAGGGTAGAGTTTCTAGGGACGCTGTGATCCCTTCTTGTGTCTTTCATTCTTGCTCTGGGCTGACGGTGGCAGCTGAAGCCTTTCCCTGAACTGGGAAATGTCAAGTTGTGTCCTCAGCTTTCTTGCAGTTCCACAGCCACTACCAGGGGTGATTCAAACCCCAAGTTTTCTCTGGACTTGACTGGGCCCCTGGGTTCTCTGGCTCAGTGTGCCCTTCCATCACCTGGGATCCAGTGATGCTAAGGAACATGTCCCAGATGGCTTTGCAATGGCCATGAGTTCTGGAAAATGCAGCCCCTCCCTCCGCAGTGGACACATCCATTGCTGTGGTGATCACAGCTCTGCAAAACACACAGTCCACACAGGGGTTCATCCCTCCCTTCTTCCCTCAGTGGAAGAGCAGTGAGCCCTGGTGTCTGATTCCCCAACTTCCATCCAGGGAGAGAGGCCAGCAAGTGACCGCCTGGAGGCACACAAGAGCCGCTGGGGAGCACACATGTGCCGGGGTCAGGGCAGTTCACACCTCCCAAAGTTATGGAGAGGAATCTTCCCATCATCCATTCAGTAAATTAAAATACCCCAAAGCTAGATACATTTGGACAAAATATACAAAGGTTGGTATTTGTGGTAGTTTGAATATATGTCCCCCAATATATTCAGTATTTTATTAGTTATAGTTTGCATCTGCAATCACCTTGCTAGAGGCAATGTCACTGGGGGCCGGTCTTAAGGTGTTGGTGGTGGTTTGAGATTCCATTGTAAAGATATACAAAGTGTGCCTAGCAGGAGTTCCTGAAGTGTGCTGGGCTTTGGGCTGTAGTTTTTTGCTCTGTGTGTTGTATGCCTGGTTGGTTTTTCACTCTCTGCTTGGCCCTGTGAGAGCAGGCTGCTTCTCCTGCCATTATGGAACCTCCCCTGGATCTGTAAGCTTCAATAAATAATATCCCTTCCTCCATAACTGTGCCTGGTCTGGAAGTTCATCTCAGCGAACCTGAAGCTGTCTGCTACAGTATTTTTGCACACACAGGAATGCTTTTCTCCGACTTTCAAGGGGCATTGCCAGTGTAAACGGCAAGTGTGGGTACCTGGTCCATGGTATACCCTCTGTGACCACCCAAGGAATGTGAGCAGCATTCTTGAACTCTCCCCCACCTTGGCTCCATGTACATTCTGAGCTGCTCAACATGGATACTTCAACTGCTCATAGATTTTAAAATAAAATTCCTTGACTGGCCCAGTACTAATCAATCTATGGATCTGTGTGAAGTGAAAAGACACTGTAAAATATAAAGTACTTATTGCAAAAAAACCCTTAATCCTCACAGCTTCATGTCTCCTCAAATTCTATTCCAGTCTCCCTGGGGACCAAGGAGAGTTGCTATCCACTTGGGGGCACAGTGGCATGGGACAGAGCCACACCAGCAGAGCAGGGCCACAACCAGCGTGTGAGACTTGTGATTCATCTGGTTCATTTGCCCGGAAACACCAGGCCTCACTGGAAAAGCACTTGAGATGAGCCTGGCTTTGTGTGTCCCCTAACTTATGTAACTGTGGAAATGTCTTGCCTATCATCAAAGGCCTCATTCTCCAACCTGCTATGCAATCCACCTGGGAGTGTGAACTAGAAGAGAAATTGGGTGAGAGATATAGATGTTCCTTCTGCAAGCAGAGGAACAGTGGTGTGGCCAGGGCTGGAGGGCAGCAGACAATGGCAAAGACAAGACAGCCCAGCAGAGATGACCTGGACATCTTCTTCTGGTGGACATCTTCTTCCGGTGGACATCTTCTTCTGGTGGACATCTTCTTCTGGTGATCTGCGTGGGACGCACAGCAGAGATGGTCGAGGGTCGAGAAAGGCTGGTGAGTCTCTGCACCAAAGGGAGCATTTGCAGAGCCCAGAGAAAAGTCTGAAGACCATTCTTAGAAATTACAACAGATAATGCCTGGAAATGTTATGTACTTAAGAAACATGTATGTATAGACTAGCGATGACACGCAGTCACAGACATTCCATAGGATTTAATTTCTGTGAGCTCAAGGAACAAACAGAATTAACCTATGGTTAGCATAAAAGAGGGAAGCTAAAGAGATGGCTTAGCAGTCAAGACACTTCCCTGCAAAGCCAAAGGAGCCAGGTTCGATTCCCCAGGACCCACGTAAGCCAGATACACAAAGGTGTCTCATGTGTCTGGAGTTTGTTTGCAGTGGCTGGAAGCCCTGGCGTGCCCATTCCCTGCCCCCCCAGCCTCTTTTTCTTTCTCTCTCTCAAATAAATAAATATTTTTTTAAAAAAAATCAAAAGAGGGATGCTAACAGCAGCTAGTTGGAATATGGGTGCAGGGGTCTTCGGGCTACAGGAGCAGTTAGGTATCTTACTTGGGGTTGTGATCACCCTAAAGTGTGGAATGTAAATTTCCCATTGACAACAGCACTCAAGCCACTGTTTTCTTGACAGTGGTGATTTTTCAACCCAATAACTCAGGTTTGGTCTCACTGGTGGCAGCAGCTGGACTTGCCTTTGCAGACCTCTGGTGCCCTGAGCGGGTGGGGCTGTGTGAGGATAAATAACTGGGGAGGAGGTGCATGGGAGCACTCACTTAACCTGTGAATCACAAGGTTATTTCTGTAGCGGTGTCCTGTCTTCCAGCTCCGAGGGTGATTTATGGTTCTCAGGCAAGCTTCATCATCACGGCTCTCACCTTTGTTTCCATCATAGTTAATTAAAGGGAAGGTCATTGTCACCTTATGTTTTAAACCTTCTTAACATAATATATCACCCTCGGTACACTTTAATAAGGGGATTTGTGAAGGAATAGTGTAATAGGAAAAAGTTTACGGCATAATCCATCCTGTTCACAATTACACTCTAGCTAGTGGACATAATGAAAGTTAATAAGTAGACAAAATGAAGGGTCTGTCTGGGGATTCATTCAAGTGTTGATTAATTGGCTGGGTGATGTAAGGGAACAAGAAGATACCTCGCTTTTCTAAACTGCAGGCAAATGTGGCCCAAACAAACTCTATTTAAAGGACAATAACACCTTCTTTTTTCTTTGCAAAATGCCATCCTTGAACAATATGAAATTAATTAAACAAATGTTTATTGAATGCCTTCTGTGTGCTCGGCACAATAAGAAATCCAGGCCTTAAAGGGTGAAGTTAGATGCCATCCCCACCTCGGAGGAGACCCCAGGAGAGCGTTGGTAAAGACACAAAGAAAGGACAAATTATTTATTCTAAATGGTTACTCCAGAGGATAGCAGAATTAGTTAAGATTCACAAGAATGACTGAAACAATATTAGGTATGCCAGACGCATCTGCCAAGAAAATGCTAAATCCTTTCTCCAAAGCCATTCATTTTATTTAACAAACACTTATGAAGTGTGCACTAAAGACAGGAACTGTTCTGAGCATTTTCCACATAATATTCCTACAGAGAAAGTCACTAATGCCATTCATACTCTATAACTGAGGAAACTGAGGCACACAGGAGGCACATCCTCACCCCCAGATTGTAGGGCTGCTGAGGGGCAGAAAGAGGCAGCAAGCTCTTCCCATGCTGTCCTTCGGAAACCAAACTCAGGGCCACGGGCGATGGTGATCCTGTCTTTGGAACGAGGCTGGACGTTTTAGGAAACAATGGATGACTACCATGCCGTGTTGCACAAAGACCTCCCAGGAATCTACCAGAAACCCCTGGTGCTGGGAATAACAGAAGGGACTGAAGTAAACAACCCATCTGCCAACATATAAGAACCATGGATGCTGAACCCATCTGCCAACATATGAGAACCATGGGTGATGAACCCATCTGCCAACATATGAGAACCATGGGTGATGAACCCATCTGCCAACATATGAGAACCATGGGTGAAACCCCTGCCAACATATGTGCTGGGTGGAAATGCCAACATATGAGAAATGGGTGGACTGCCAACATATAAAACCAACCCATCTGCCAACATATGAGAACCATGGATGATGAACCCATCTGCCAACATATGAGAACCATGGATGATGAACCCATCTGCCAACATATGAGAACCATGGGTGATGAACCCATCTGCCAACATATGAGAACCATGGGTGATGAACCCATCTGCCAACATATGAGAACCATGGATGATGAACCCATCTGCCAACATATGAGAACCATGGATGATGAACCCATCTGCCAACATATGAGAACCATGGGTGATGAACCCATCTGCCAACATATATGAGAAACAACATGGGTGATGAACCCATCTGCCAACATATGAGAACCATGGGTGATGAACCCATCTGCCAACATATGAGAACCATGGGTGATGAACCCATCTGCCAACATATGAGAACCATGGGTGATGAACCCATCTGCCAACATATATGGGTGAGAATCTGCCAACCATGGATGATGAACCCATCTGCCAACATATGAGAACCATGGATGATGAACCCATCTGCCAACATATGAGAACATGGATGCTGAACCCATCTGCCAACATATGAGAACCATGGGTGATGAACCCATCTGCCAACATATGAGAACCACGGGTGATGAACCCATCTGCCAACATATGAGATTATGGTTTGAATGGGTGATGAACCCATCGTCCCCAGCTGGCTGAGAACCTGTGTTTTTAACCCATCTGGGCCATGGATGATGTGAAGATAGTGGGTTGAAAAGTGCTGATTTGCAAGGTTATGTCTTTGCATTTTTTATTTCGTATGTATTTATTAAAGACTTATGGTTTGAATGTAAGCCTTCAGGGTCCATTAGGGAAGAGGTGGCAGAAAGAATGTAAGAGCCAGGACTTCTGGTCAAGATGACGTCTGCCTAACCACACCTCACCTCGCAGGGAAGGAAAGGCAAGATATTTAGGATTAAGTGGGGTTTTTAACAGTCTGCAGATTCTAGTAGACCTCCAGTGGGAGGTGCAGAGGAGCAAAGTAGCAATCGGCTGATTCCCATGCTCTCAGGACCGGTCCCCTAGTCCCCACAAGCAGCCGTCCAAGCCACACTCCCAGCCGCAGGATGCTCCTGCACTAACTGCAGGCTTAGTGGACCAAAGCCAGCAGGCTAGCATTCGTCCCTCCCTGCCCTGACCTAGGATTCCCCTCCCCTGCAGAGCTCCACACATAAACCCTGTCCCACTCGCTGCCACCACCATGCCCCCCCACTTTCCCCCTCTCGTGCACCAACCCAGGCTAGCATTCACCCAGACAGACCCACCCCAACCTAGGCTTTCCCACCCCTGTGGAGCTCCATGCTGGAAAGCCATCCCGCTTGCTACCTAATGGGATAGCATTTGCCCCACTCCACCTCAACCTAGGCTTTCCTGCCCCTGCAGAGCTATGCAGGTGAACGCCATCCCACTCACCACTGCCCACCCCATGCATGGAACCAGGTCAAGGGTAAACTACAGCTTCCTCCTAAATTTAACAAAATTCCTTCACTGTGATGGGCAGACCACAGTGCAAAAGAAACAACACGAAAAATCAAATGCGAGTAAATCCAGCAAGATTGCCCAGTCCCACAATGGATGTGTCTAATCAAAACACAGAAGAGAGAAGAGAATCAGAACCCCAAAATGAAGACACAAGCAATGCAACCCTGGCCAAGAAAATAGTAGAACATGCAGAAAATCAACAAAGGGCCAATAATTGTATAAACGGTATTCTCACTAGATTAGACCAATAGAAAAGAACCAGGACAGTTAAATGACCTGAAGGAAAGCAAAAAAAGAGAAGACCTCAATAACCAGCTTGCTACGCTCAATGATGACAAAATAAATGCAAGGATGAACTCCAAGAAGCACTAAGAAAATCAGAAAATGATGTGAAAAGGGAACTCAACAGAGGGTTGGAAACTATATATAAAAAAAAGCAGTAGAAAATACAACCCAAATTGAACAAGACCAAGACTCTATAGAAGCTCTCAAGAATAGAGTCAGCCATGTGGAGGATAGAAACTCAGAACTGGACAACAAAACAGAAGAAACAGTTTGTAAGTACAAAAGTTCTAATAAGTTCAAAAAAATTTTTTTTTGTTTTTTTTTTTGAGGTTGGGTCTCACTCTAGCTCAGGCAGACCTGGAATTCACTATGTAGTCTCAGAGTGGCCTCAAACTCATGATGATCCTTCTACCTCTGCCTCCCAAATGCTGGGATTAAAGGCACCACCATGCCTAGTGAGCTCAAAAACTTTTTGTGAACAGAACATGAGGGAACTGTGGAATACCCTTAAATGTCCCAACATTCGGATCATGGGGATACCAGAAGGGGGAGAAATTCAGACCAAAGGCATGGAGAACTTATTCAACAAAACTATAGAAGAAAACTTTCCCACTCTCTTAAAAGAAAGTCCCATCAAGTTACAAGAAGCTAGCAGAACTCCAGACTGTAGCAAAGGAGAAATTCTCCAAGACATATTATCATTAACACTCTAAACATCAATCACAAAGAGAAAGTCCTAAAAGCAGCCAGGGAGAAACAACACATTATATATAAAGGAAACCCCATCAGAGTTACTTCAGACTTCTCAATGGAAACCCTGAAAGCCAGAAGGGCCTGGAATGGAACACTGAAAAGTCTAAGAACTTATGGCTTCCAACCCAAACTACCCTACCCTGCAAAAGTATCCTTCATAAAAGATGGTGTAAGAAAAACTTTCCATGATAAAATTCAGCTTTACAACTATATGAACGCAAAGCAAAACCTACAGAGAGAATTTCAGGGAATTCTCCACAGAGAAGAGTCAAATAATCAACCTCAAGTGCCTACAAGAAGCAGATTACAATAACCAAACTCAGAGAAGGCACAAAAAAATACAAAGTCCAAGAAAACACCAAACCACATAAACCACCACAACATGGCAGGAATTAAATCAAACCTCACAGTTATTACCCTGAACATTAATGGCCTTAATTCACCCATCAAGAGACATAAGCCAACAGGGTGGGTCAGAAAATTAGACCCCTCAATCTGATGTCTTCAAGACTTACCTCACCACTCAAGACAGACACCTCCTCAGGGTGAAAGAGTACAAAATGATATTCCAAGCAAACAGAAATAAGAAACAAGCAGGCATTGCTAAACTAATATTGGATAAAATAGACTTCAAACCAAAAGTTATCAAAAAAGACAAAGAAGGCCACTTCTTACTTATCAAGGGAACAATCCAACAAGAGGATATCACAATCACCAATCTTTATGAACCAAACACAGGTGCACCACAATTCATCAAACAAAACCTTACTTGACAGTAAAACAGAAATAACCACCAACACCATCTTAGTTGGGGACTTCAATACTCCACTATGAGCAACAGAGAGATCATCCAAACAGAAAATTAACAGGGAAGTAAGAGAGCTCGACAAAATCATAGATGAACTAGGTCTAACGGACATCTACAGAACATTCTAACCCAAATCCCCAGATTACACATTCTTCTCAGCCAGCCCCTGGAACCTTCTCTAAAATAGATCATACACTGGGTCATAAAACCTGCCTCCATATATTTAGGAAGATCGACATAATCTCCTGCATGATCTCAGATCACAATGTTGTATCACTAGAAATTAACAACAAAAGATATGTCAGGAATCCCTCCAGCCCATGGAAACTGAACAACACACATTTAAACAACAAATAGGTAATGGACAAAATAAAAAATGAAACTGCAAAATTTCTAGAAATGAATGACAATGAGAATACAGTGTACCAAAACTTATGGGACACAATGAAGGCAGTCCTTAGGGGGAAAAATTCATAGCACTAAATGCCTTCATAACAAAGACAGAGAGATCCCAAATCAATAACCTAATCATCCACCTAAAGGCATTGGAAAAACAATAAGAAGCCAACACAAAAAGTTCCAGATGGAAAGAAATAATTAAGATCAGAGCAGAAATTAATGAATTGGAAACTAATAAATCAATTAAGAAAACTGATGAAACAAAGAGCTGGTTCTTTGAAAAAATAAATAAGATTGATAAACTCCTGACCAATATGATCAAGCAAAAAAAAAAAGAGAGAGAGAGAGAGAGAGACTTCAAATTAACAAAATTAAAATGAAAAAGGAGTGATCACAATAGACATAAGTGAAATTGGGAGAATCATCAGGACTTATTTCAAAAACCTCTATTCCACAAAACTGGATAATTTGGAGGAAATGGATGAATTTCTGGACACATACCACCTACCAAAGCTAAACTCAGAGAATATTAATCTTGTAAACAAACATATCATACTCTTCGAGAATGAAAAGGTATCAGACTCCTCCCCTAAAAGAAGAGTCCAGGACCAGATGGCCTCTCAGCTTAATTCTATCAAATCTGTATGGAAGAACTGAAACCAATCTTTCTCAAACTGTGCCACACAATAGGAGAACAGGGAAAGATCCGCAACTTCCTCTATGAAGCTAGTGTCGCCCTAATACCAAAACCAGGCAGAGATGCCACAAGAAAAGAAAACTACAGGCCTGTTTCCCTGATGAACTTAGACATAAAGATCCTGAATGAAATCCTCACAAACCAAATTCAACAACACATCAAAAGCATTATCTACCTTAATCAAGTAGGCTTCATCCCAGGAATGCAGGGATGGTTCAACATATGGAAATCTGTCAATGTAATACACCACATAAGTATGCTTAAACACAGAAACCACATAATCATTTCAGTAGATGCAGAAAAAGGTCATTGACAAAATACAACATCACTTCATGATCAAAACATTGGAGAGAATAGGCATAGTTTATATCTCAACATAAGAAAGGCTATATACAAAGCTCCTAAAGCCCAAGTAATACTTAATGGGGAGAGACTGAAGGAATTACCATTGAGGTCAGGAACAAGGCAGGAGTGTCCACTCTTACCTCTGCTCTTCAACATAGTGCTAGAAGTATTAGCTCTATCAGTAAGACAGGAGAAAGAAATCAAAGGGATACCAATTGGAAAGGAAGAAGTTAAGTTAGCCCTAATCACAGAGGACATGATTCTATACATAAATGACCCTAAAACCTTCATCTCAAAACTCTTAAAGATGATTAACTCTTTCAGCAAAGTAGCAGGATACAAAATCAATGCACAAAAATCTGTAGCCTTTCTATGTGCAAAAGACAATGATACAGTGAAAGAAATAAGTGACGTCCTATTTTCAATAGAAACAAAAAAAAAATCCTTTGAAAAACATTAACCAACGAGGTAAAAGACCTTTACAATGAAAACATAAAAACACTCAAGAAAGAAATTTAAGAGGACCTGTGAAAATGGAAAGACCTCCCATGCTCCTGGATAGGGAGAATTAACATTGTGAAAATCCAATCTTACCAAAAGCAACATACAGATTTAATGCAATACCAATAAAAAATCCCAACATTTTTCTTCACAGAGATAGAAAAAATGATCTCATACTTCATATGGAATGGCAGAAGGCCTCAGATATCCAAGCATATCTTCAGCAAAAGAAACACCTCTGGAGGCATCACCATACCTAATCTTAAGCTACACTACAAAGCCATAGTAATAAAAACAATATGGTATTGGCATAAAAACAGGATTATAGACCAATAGAACAGAATTGAGGACCCAGACTTTTGGTCAAGTAACTACAGCTACTTGATATTTGACAAGGCCCTAGAAATGTAGACTGGAAAAAGGACAACATCTTCAACAAATGGTGCTGGACAAACTGGACAACCATATGCAGGAAAATGAAACTTGATCCACACAGCTCACCATGCACAAAAATCAATTCCAGATGGATCAAAGACCTCAAAATAAGTCCGGAAACTCTGGTACAACTGGAAGAAAAAATAGGAGGAACTTTCCATGATATAGGAGTTGGAAAAGACTTCTTGAACAAAACTCGAGTAGCTCATGAAATTAAACAATTACTCAGCCATTGGTATCTCATGCAGCTGAAAAGTTTTTCGCAGACAAATATACCATAAACAGAGCCAATAGCTTACCCACAGAATAGGAGAAATATAATGGTTTATTGTCTGTAAGTACAGAAGTTGTCAATAATTTTAAAAATTCTCATATGTAACGCCGGGTGTGGTGGCACACGCCTTTAATCCCAGCACTCGGGAGGCAGAGGTAGGAGGATCGTCATGAGTTCAAGGCCACCCTGAGACTACATAGTGAATTCCAGACCAGCCTGAGCTAGAGTGAGACCCTACCTCGAAAAACAAAAAAAGAAAATAAGAAAATTATCATATAAAGGAATGATATACTGAACACAGTGCACTAGAAAGAAATGCATAGCCTTGCTAGAGGAAGTTTGGTATTGAGGGTTGGTCTTCACTTTAAAAAAAAAAAATATTTATTAGAGAGAGAGGGGGCAGGGATAGAGAATGTGCATGCCAGTCCTCTGTCCAGTGCAAATGAACTCCAGACACATGTGCCACCTTGTACATCTGGCTTACATGGGTCTTGGGGAATCAAACCTGGAACCTTAGGCTTCACAGGCAAGGACCTAAACAGCTATGCCATCTCTCCAGCCCTTAATTTGCTTCTTGTCAGGCCACAGCAACAAGAAAAGTAACTGTTGCCACAAACAACATAAAGCATGGCCCCTGGCTGCTAGAAGCTTTTTAATTTATTACTGTGACTATCAACTCATTAACTGAACAGGCCAGTGGGTTACACTGTGAAATTTCCATGCACACATTTATTAAACTTGGCCCCAAACCACCTTCCCTAATATCCTCTCTTGCCCTTCCTTCTCACCAGTGCCCTAACTTCTTCCCCATCCCAAATAGTTCTTCCTTTCAAGTCCAGCAAGGAGCAAAGTCCTGTGGCATCTGCTAAGAGCAGTGTGGAGTAGAGACCCCCTCTGAGGAGACCACACCATATCCTTTGCCCTCTCTGAAGCCTGGTGGGAGGACTGATAATAAGCTGGGAGCACCCATAGAAGTGTTGGTCACATCCCTTCCTGCTGTGGGTGTGAGGACTTGGGGATAAAAGGACTAATTGTAGGCTGATTTGTTATGAAAAAAATAAGTAATTAACCGCCCCTCGCTGTAATTCTACACACACTTATGTCCTATTAAATGCCAAGAAATTAAGCAAGATATTAAAGAAGGGTGAGCTGCAGCCTCCAGAGTCCACAGGGGTGGTGAGTCCAGCCCTCAATCCCCTCAGGCCATCACAGGGCCTCCATGCACTCCACTAAGAGCTCCTGGGGATGGGCTGGATGCAGGAAGTGAGGAGTGATGTTCTGCGGTGTACTGTGTTAGCACTGACCAGCATGTCCATGCTTCTCTGGGACCAGCTGGTCACCAAGGGTTAGCTGCAATGTGACTAGATGGGGTTCCTATTTTGCAGGTGTAGAGCAGCCTGGTAAATTTAGCTGGGTCCCTATGAAATTCTAGTGTGTGTGATATTTTGTCATTGGTGTTTGGACAACAGTGAAACAGTTCCAGAAGGGCATGAAAAAGGACCATCTGAAGGACCACCATTTCTGCTGCTCTAGCATGTGTGGGACTGGTACCTGAGGCAGTGCTATGTGGAACATGCATGAAAAAAGTTGTCTTGACCTTGGAAAAGAGGGCATGGTGGGATGGGAGAGTCTAGAGAGCTTAGTATACACGCTGTCATGTAATCATCACAATGGAACTACGGGGTGTGTGTTACTGTTACTGCAGTGTCAGCATTACAGAAATGCAGGGTGTATGTTACTGTTACTGTAGAGCCAGTATTACAGAACTACAGTGTGTGTTACTTTACTGTAGAGTCAGTATTACAGAAATGCAGGGTGGATGTTATTGTTACTGTAGAGTCAGTATTACAGAACTACAGGTGTGTGTTACTGTTACTGCAGTGTCAGCATTACAGAAATGCAGGGTGTATGTTACTTTACTGTAGAATCAGTATTACAGAACTACAGTGTGTGTTGCTGTTACTGCAGAGTCAGTATTACAGAACTATAGTGTGTGTTGCTGTTACTGAAGTGTCAGTATTACAGAATTACAGTGTGTGTTACTGTTACTGTAGAGTCAGTATTACAGAACTACAGTGTGTGTTACTGTTACTGCAGAGTCAGTATTACAGAACTACAGTGTGTGTTACTGTTACTGTAGAGTCAGTATTACAGAACTACAGTGTGTTACTGTTACTGCAGAGTCAGTATTACAGAACTACAGTGTGTGTTACTGTTACTGTGGAGTCAGTATTACAGAACTACAGGTGTGTGTTACTGTTACTGTTACTGTAGAGTCAGTATTACAGAACTACAGTGTGTTACTGTTACTGCAGAGTCAGTATTACAGAACTACAGTGTGTGTTACTGTTACTGCAGAGTCAGTATTACAGAACTACAGTGTGTGTTACTGTTACTGTAGAGTCAGTATTACAGAACTACAGTGTGTTACTGTTACTGCAGAGTCAGTATTACAGAACTACAGTGTGTTACTGTTACTGCAGAGTCAGTATTACAGAACTACAGTGTGTTACTGTTACTGAAGTGTCAGTATTACAGAAATGCAGGGTGTATGTTACTGTTACTGCAGAGTCAGTATTACAGAACTACAGTGTGTGTTACTGTTACTGCAGAGTCAGTATTACAGAACTACAGTGTGTGTTACTGTTACTGCAGAGTCAGTATTACAGAACTACAGTGTGTGTTACTGTTACTGAAGTGTCAGTATTACAGAACTACAGTGTGTGTTACTGTTACTGCAGAGTTACTACAGTGTGTGTTAATGTAAAGTTAGTCAGTATTACAGAACTACAGTGTGTTACTGTTACTGCAGAGTTACTACAGTGTGTGTTACTGATACTGCAGAGTTACTACAGTGTGTGTTAATGTAAAGTTAGTATTACAGGACTGAGTTTTGGGAATGACGAGAACAGTGTTCAGAGTTACGAAAGTGAAGGCCTAAACTCAATACCAGTTAGGAGGGGACTGTGGAGCCCCCGGGAAGACTTTCACTGCAGTGAGTGTATCTCATGGCCCAGGGAGCTGCACCTGCCACACCTCACCAGTGTTGGCCATGGAGCACAAGAACATCACGTCTCTCCTGGACCCAGCCCTTGAGCCACATGCCTTGCAGAAGACTGGCTGAGAAAGAATGCAATGTCACCGATGAGTTTACTTAAAGAACTGCAGCCATACACAGGGAGCCACTGCACATACTGTGTTCTCTGCTCTTTCCTGGAGAGTTGGAGTTGTCCCCAGTATTATCTGTCATAAGAAAAGCTTCCTCTATTCTGGACCTGGTACCATTAGCTTCTTCCAAAGAAAGCACACAAGCCCTTTCCTGTGGTGCCTTGGATGGAGAAACCCCTCCCTTGTCAGTGGGCTGATTGGAAAAGGCCAAGAGAGTGCAGTTCTGATAAAGGAACCCATCTACGTACAAACTCTGCCTTGTACAGCGGCCTGACTCTTGTGCGTTTGTTGCTTGTCCATGTAAGGAAAGCAGAGTAGATGGGCCTCTGGTCCACCCCACCAGCCTCTTTGAGCTCCTTCACTCACTTCCCTTGGTACTTGCTATCTTCCAATGTAGACATCTGTGTTTTCAAAAAACACAAACCCGAGATTCTTTCACATTCACCTCTGAACAATCTCTCTTTACATCAGAAGTTTAATAAACAGGGCTGGAGAGGTAGCTTAGCGGTTAAGGTGCTTGCCTGTGAAGCCAAAGGACCCAGGTTTGATTCCCCAGTACCCACGTAAGCCAGATGCACAAGGGAGCACATGTTTGCAGAGGCTAGAGGCCCTGGTGCACCCATTCTCTCTCCATATGTCTCCTCTCTCTCTCTCCGTATGTCTTCTCTCTCTCTCTCTCTCCTTGAAAATAAATAAATAAAAAGTTTAATGAACAAGAATTTATTACATTGGTTTGTTTCTTAGGTAGACACATTTATTTCTAATCAACACGTTACGCGGTAGATCTTGGAATAACAGTTTAGTGAGAGTCTGTGTCTCATTGGTACAGGATTCAGGGCAAATATTCACAAGAAGGGCATATGGATTATATCCAACAGATGTGTTTAAGTCCCCTTCTCATTGCTAGGACAAACATGCTTGGCAAAAATGATTTTAAGTGAGGAAGGGTTTATTTCAACTTACAGTTCCAGAGGGCAGGAGTCCATCGTGGTTGGGTTAGCCTGACAGGAGCAGAGACCAGCATCACCTCATCAGATCCATGTGGAGGAGAGACCAGCATCACGCGAACACATCCATGTGGAGGAGAGAGATGACTGCCGAGTGATGGGAGACCAGCGTCATATCATCACATCCATGTGGAGGAGACAGATGAGATGATGGGAGACTGCCATGTCATCACATCCATGTGGAGGAGAGAGATGACTGCCGAGTGATGGGAGACCAGCGTCATGTCATCACATCCATGTGGAGGAGAGAGATGACTGCTGAGTGATGGGAGACCAGCGCCATGTCATCACATCCATGTGGAGGAGAGAGATGACTGCCGAGTGATGGGAGACCAGTCATCACATCCATGTGGAGGAGAGAGATGACACGCCATCACATCCATGTGGAGAGGATGACTGCTGAGTGATGGAGACCAGCGTCATGTCATCACATCCATGTGGAGGAGAGAGATGACTGCCGAGTGATGGGAGACCAGCGCCATGTCATCACATCCATGTGGAGGAGTAGAGAGAGATGACTGCCGAGTGATGGGAGACCAGCGTCATGTCATCACATCCATGTGGAGGAGAGAGATGACTGCCGAGTGATGGGGAGTGTCATCACATCCATGTGGAGGAGAGAGATGACTGCCGAGTGATGGGAGACCAGCGTCATGTCATCACATCCATGTGGAGGAGAGAGATGACTGTCATGTCATCACATCCATGGGAGAGAGATGACTGCCGTCATGTCATCACATCCATGTGGAGGAGAGAGATGACTGGGAGACCAGCATCATGTCATCACATCCATGTGGAGGAGAGAGATGACCAGACCAGCGTCATGTCATCACATCCATGTGGAGGAGAGAGATGACTGCCGAGTGATGGGAGACCAGCGTCATGTCATCACATCCATGTGGAGGAGAGATGACTAGATGGGAGACCAGCGCCACGCCATCACATCCATGGAGGAGAGAGATGACTGCTGAGTGATGGGAGACCAGCGTCACGCCATCACATCCATGTGGAGGAGAGAGATGACTGCTGAGTGATGGGAGACCAGCGTCATGTCATCACATCCATGTGGAGGAGAGAGATGACTGCTGAGTGATGGGAGACCAGCGTCATGTCATCACATCCATGTGGAGGAGAGAGATGACTGCCGAGTGATGGGAGACCAGTGTCATGCCATCACATCCATGTGGAGGAGTAGAGAGAGATGACTGCCGAGTGATGGGAGACCAGCGCCATGTCATCACATCCATGTGGAGGAGAGAGATGACTGCCGAGTGATGGGAGACCAGCGCCATGTCATCACATCCATGTGGAGGAGTAGAGAGAGATGACTGCCGAGTGATGGGAGACCACTGCTGCCATCACATCCATGTGAGAGAGATGGAGATCCATGTGGAGGAGAGAGATAACTGCCGAGTGATGGGAGACCAGCGTCATGTCATCACATCCATGTGGAGGAGTAGAGAGAGATAACTGCCGAGTGATGGGAGACCAGCGTCATGTCATCACATCCATGTGGGAGGAGATGAGAGGAGACCAGCGCCATGCCATCACATCCATGTGGAGGAGTAGAGAGATGACTGCCCGAGTGATGGGAGACCAGTGTCATGTCATCACATCCATGGAGAGAGAGATGAGAGAGATGACTGCCATCACATCCATGTGGTGGAGAGATGAGTGATGTGATGGGAGACCAGCGTCATGTCATCACATCCATGTGGAGGAGAGAGATGACTGCCGAGTGATGGGAGACCAGCGTCATGTCATCACATCCATGTGGAGGAGTAGAGAGAGATGACTGTGGAGTGATGGGAGCTGTTCCTTACCATACAACCCAAGAACCCAGCCCATGGGACAACAGCACCCACAGCTAAGGTGGCTTTTTCCACCTCAACTCACCTAATCCAGAAACTGCCTCATTGGCATGATCAGAGATCTGTTTCCATGGTGATTCTAAGTCCTTGTAAGGTGACAACTAGAGATTATCAAGAGAGGTTACAAATAAGCCTCCTTGTACCATGAGCAGGTCTGTCCTTGCTGGCAGGTCATCTGTGGGCCTGGGAGCAGAGGTGGAAGGATCCCCAGGGCCTAGTAAGCAGGGCAGCTTTGCTAATTTTTGGAACGGAAGGTGCCTCCACCACTCAGAGCTGCGAGGCCTGAGCCTCAGTGTCGTAGTCTACAAGGCTCTGACCCCACCTCCTGAGAGAGCACTTACAAACAGCAGCTCACAGCGCACATGGTCAAGTAACGTCCTCAAGTCGGTCTGCTTCTGTCTTTCAAGGAATAACGCTGACACAGGCCCTGTGCTGAGTGTCCACCCCACAGAGAACATGCTCTCAGAGGGAAGGAGGAATCGGTGCTGAAAATCGCTTCACAGTGACCATGTGAGACTACAATGTGCACTCCTGGCCTCTCCTCCCTTAAAGAACTGAGGACACAGTGCACAGAGGTGCCTGTCAGAGGTGAGACCCCAAGAATTCTCTGTCCCTTGGTGCTGTGGCTGGCACATGTGTCCCTCAGTAGCTGTGATCTGAGTATTCTTCAATGTTCTTTAAGACATCAGACACCTTCTCCCTTTTAATTGCTTATGTGAATGCTTGAAGGTAGGGGATTCCCTCCTGGATGTGCATCTCCCGGGTCATGGAAGGATTTTCCCTTTGTCTTTTCTTGGCTCACACTGAGGCCTGCAGGAATTTCCCTAGACAGGGAGAGTTTCAGCTCACCCCATTGGTTGCCTTTTATCTTTGCAATGACAGACCTATGAGCAACGATTGGAAAAGGATTTGGTTATTATAACTTGCTGTGATCCCAGTCCTGGAACATAAACAGATCTGCTCATAGAATGTTCTAGCAAGTCAGGGAGAAAGGCTTAGGCAGAGCCCAGGAGGCTGACATCTGGGCTGCAGGTGATGGGGAGGAACTCCGTCTGTTCAGACCGCTGAGCCGCCTCCTGTCTTCCACCGCATTCACTGCCATGACCCTATTGAAATGGGCAGCTGGGCTCTGCTGCTCACTACGTCCAGACCTAGGCATCCTCCTGGAGAGCTTATAGTGTTTTCTCTTTTCTAATGAGGTTTTGGTTTTGTTCTTTTTTTCTTTTTAATATTGTATTTATTTCCAAGGAAAGAGAGAGACAGAGAGAGAGAGAGAGAGAGAGAAAGAAATAGGTGTGCCAGGGCTTCTAGCCTTTGTAAATGAACTCCAGATAGACGTGTTACTTTGTGCATCTGGCTTTGTCTGGGTACTGGGGAACTGAATCCAGATCATTAGGCTTTGTAGGCAAGTGCCTTAATTGCGGAGCCATCTCTCTAGCCCCTTTTCTTTTCTTTTCTTTTCTTTCTTTCTCTCCCTTTCCTTCCTTCCTTCCTTCCTTCTTTCTTTCTTTCTTTATTTCTCTTTCTTTCTTTCTTTCTTTCCTTCTCTCTTTCCTTCTCTCTTTCTTTTTTTGAGATGGGGTTTCATGTGTCCCAGGCTGGCTTCAAACTCACTATGTAGCCAAAGGTGACTTTGAATTTCTTTTATTTTTTAAAGTATTTTGTATTTATTTATTTGAAAGAGAAAGAGAGGGGAGAGGAAGAATATGGGTACACCGGGGCCTCTAGCCACAACAAACAAACTCCAGATGCATGTGCCACTTTGTGCATTTGGCTTATGTGAATACTGGGTAATCAAACCTGGGTCCTCAGGTTTCACAGGCAAGCACCTTAACCGCTAAGCCATCTCTCCATCCATACCTTGGATTTCAGATTGTTGGGCTTCCACATCCTAAGTGCTGGGGTCACAGGCATTTGCTACCATGCCCAGTATATGAGGTGCGGGGAATTGAACTGAAAGGTCTCATGCAAGCATTCTACCAACTGACCTACCTCCCCACTCCCTTTCTGAGATTTGTAATGGGCTTTACACACTAAGTGCTGGTTTGTAAAGTATTCTTCATGCAGACAGGCACACTTCGGGCCATTACCACACAAACATGCCTCCGTTTCTTCCCACCGTTGGCAGTGAGCTTCCTGGGGACCTGCAGATTTGTCGTGGGTTGGAAAGAGCAGTTTGCCGCATGGCATAGCAGCCACCTTCAGACAGCCCTGGGTCATGTTGGAATCAAAGAGGGTTTATCCAGTCTCAGGGCTCCAGACTATTTTCTGATGTGTCCCACTTGATGACACAGCTCTAGATTAAGGGAGTTGACAGTCCTCCTTCGTGTACATATTTGGTTATCTTGAATTTGAGGGCCTGCATTTTCTTTTACTGCAGTTGGGGGGCTACTTGTGATTCCATTTCAGAGCCTAGACTGTATTACAGCAGCTACCAAATCAATTTCAAAGAGCGTCACATTTCTTTGTTGCCTCTGCATACATGTTTATGAGATCAGTCAGCCTTGAAGCTGTTTGCTTCCAACTCATTTCCATTTGTCTAGGATTGTGCTGCAGTCTCTAAAATCTCTACTAATGAGTGAAAATCACAGATTTTGCACAGTAGGAATCCTATTGAAAACCATGGGAACTGTAACAAGTCTTAAAAATTCTTGGACTGGAGAGATGGCTTAATGGTTAAGGCACTTGCTTGCAAAGCCAAAGGACCCAGGTTCAATTCCTCAGTACCCACATAAGCCAGATGCACAAGGTGGCACATGCATCTGGAGTTCATCTGCAGTGGCTAGAAGCCCTGGCATGTCCATTCTTTCTCTCTGTCTCTTCTTCTCAGATAAGAAAATATATTAAAAAAAATTAAAATCCTGGAGGCCTTAAATATATAGTTTCAAATTGAAACTTTAAGAGAAAATGTGCCAGTACACCATTTTAAGGAACACAGCAATACCTTTCAGAAAGTATTAGTGCCGTTTGGCTGCTGGAACAAACTACGAGTTTAGTGACATATTCCAATGTGATATCTTTGCATTATCGTCATCTGTACTCTGCTGAGGACCAACAGCCCACATCTGTAGGGAAGCGTCCTCTTCCTTCATGTTCAAAGCGAGAAGTGATGCTGTGCTGAGTCCCTTCATCCCCATCCACTCCACCTCCCGTCCTCCTCCACTCCCCTTCCCTCCTCTTCCAACTTCCCTCCTCCTCCACTCGCCTTCCCTTCTTCTCCTCTACTCACCTTCCCTCCTCCTCTACTCGCCTTCCCTTCTTCTCCTCTACTCACCTTCCCTCCTCCTCTACTCGCCTTCCCTTCTTCTCCTCTACTCACCTTCCCTCCTCCTCTACTCGCCTTCCCTTCTTCTCCTCTACTCACATTCCCTCCTCCTTCATTCACCTTCCCTTCTCTATTCACCTTCCTTCCTCCTTCACTCACTTTCACTCCTCCTCCTCCTCCTCCACTCCCCTTCCCTCCTCTTTCAACTTCCCTCCTCCTCCACTTGCCTTCCCTTCTTCTCCTCTAGTCACCTTCCCTCCTCCTCCCCCACCTTCCCTCATCCTTCACTCACTTTCACTCCTCCTCCTCCTCCACTTTCCCTTCCCTCTACACACTTTCCCTCCTCCTCCACTCGCCTTCCCTTCTCTACTCCACCTTACTTTCTCCTTCCACTTCCCCTTGCCAAAAAAAAAAAAAAAAAAAAAGTCTGTGATTATATTGTGGCCTGGACCACATCCATAATTATCCCATGTCAAAGTTCCCAAATTAATCATATCCACAAAGTCCCTTTTGACATTTGATTCATGCTCACAGATCTTAATTAAAACATCTCTGGAGGCCCCTTATCTGTTCCTACTATTTATTGAAGATCCTGATTCTTCATTCTTTCAAAGAGGCAAATTATCAGAGGTGAGCAGAGCAGAATAGAATGTTTCCACCAGTTGCAGTCAATGGGCAGGTCTGCTTGGACAGGCCCAGGCAGCGTCATAGAGGCATCTCAGCTCACAGCAGAAGGAAGGCACTGGGATTTTGACCCGTAGGAGCAAAAGCATGAGTCATGTGAAGTGACCACAGCTGGGACCTTGTAGTTAACTTGGTCAAGGTGCCATGGAGGAAGTTTGTGGTCAGAGGGACAGACCTGCTTGAGCACAGGCAGCACCTGATGGAGTGTCCAGCACAGGTTGGACTTTCCTCACCTGGGGAACTCCAGTGCCCTCAGCCGATGAGACACGACCTGCATTTTGTTTCAGATCGATGACTTTGGAGGTTTGGTTGAAGTAGAGTGCCAGGAAAGTGAGTATTGCAGCCATCCAGGAGGGATGGGGGTGACCCACAGCTGGAGCTGAGGATGGAAGAGACAGCCCACTGACAAGGGCTGTCTTGCAGAGTCGGAGTATGGCTGTGACATACTAGAAGTTATGAGGAGAGCTGGAGAGGTTGGCCGACTGCCCTGCTCTCTGTTTTGGATGGGTGGATGGTGAGAGTGCTACTGGCCAGAATGAAGAGAAAGATTTGGGGGCAGAACCAGGAGTTGGTTTGGTCAACTTTCTGGTGCATTCATTCAAGGTGAAACAGAATGTAAGTTGTATTGAGTGTGTCACCCTAGAGAGGTGTAGTCACACAGGGGTGCCATGAGAGGAATAGCACAGGGAAGAGCATAGAGAGACAGTGGTGCATCCCAAGTATCCACAGGGAGTCTGGGTTCTGGCGTCTCAGGTCAGAGGAATGAGTTCTGAAGATCTCCTAGACAGCATGCACGGTACAGTTAGCCTAGAAATAGCATATTAATATGTTATTATTATTATCGTGCAAAGTGACACTCTTCAGTGTGTTCTCACATGGCAAAAAGAGAAAAAATAAAGAAACAGTAATTGTGAAGCCATAAGTACATGTACGAGCTTGAAGTGGCGATTGTGGCAGTGTCTGCATTATACACACCATGTGTACTTGTGTTGGAACACCAAGCTGAGCATCACAAATGTAAGCGATTCTACTTGACAGCTATTTCTAAACAAGCTGGAAAATTATGAAAACCTTCGCTATGAATTCTAATTCTTGAAGGATTGAAAATGTTGCCAAAATTTTCCAGAGATCACTGGGTATCTTAAAAACTGAACAGAAATGAAGCCCTATTTAACGGTTAGTAAAACAATCACTAAATGTGTGCTTTCCACTTCCCTGAGTTAGGAAAGCCCTCCTTCCCTCAGCAGCAGCTCAGTCGACTGAAAGGTGGACGCAGAAGCCAAGCCTGAGAGCCTTTCTCACGTGTTGCTCATGCTGTGTGGCTGTTCCTCCAGGTTGGCTCTCCTCCTCTGGGTCTTAGGATCCTTTGCTGACTCCAGATCTGTGAGCAGAAATCTATAGGGAAACAATGGAGAGTAAAAGAAGCTCATGGGAGAAGCTGATTCGGGTCTCTCCTGGCTAGTTGTGAACACCGACCATGATGCACATTCACTTCCTTATTCTCATAAACTTCCTTTTCCTCACAACTTCCTGTTTTGCAACTTCCTGTTCCTCACACTTTGTGTCTCCTAATTTCCTAGGCTTCACAATTCGTGGTTACAAAGACGGGGGGTGGGGTTTGTTCTTGCTGTGTGTCAGTAAGTATCACCGATAAATACCACTTGTGTCCTGGGGCATCTCCTTGCACAAATTCTTGTCACATCAGAGCACCTATGCATACCCTCTGCATTTATTTCACCTCCCCTCAGCCTCTTTGTCTTGTATTATTCAGGAATTCCAGGATGGTGACCTAACCCTTGATTATCCTGGTATTGAAACATCAACAAAAAGTGCTTTGAAGCTGAAGTCTCCAAGGAAGGCTAATTTCAAATGTTTCTGAGATGTAATAAAGCCCTTCTAGAGAAATAAGTTACATCAGTGTAAAGAAAAAAAAAATCACAACATGCTTACCCAATCCATCTTTTAAGTGTGGAATCAATAAAACCTGTTAACTTATTGTTTCTAGACTATCTTGAAAATGATAGCAAGCAAAAAGCCTGTGTTCATTAATGAATGCAAATAATTCAAGATTTAACAATAGCGTGAGGATTTCCTTAAAGGAAAACATGCACACATGTGTTCCTTGCACTCTCCAATTTATCTTTGTGTTCTCTGAAACTCGGGGTGTTGCATTTTCAGGTCCTATTAAATGAATCAAAAAAGTATATTATCTGAAATTAGGAAGCAGACAGAACAGCAGCTAAAATTAATTCACCCCAGTAAAATCTTCTCCCACGAAACAACCCTGCGGAAAACATTCTATGCCCATTTCCACGGGCACAGATTTAAATACGTCTCTCCTATTAATTTTACATGCCTAAATCCCTGTGCATTAAAATAAAACTATATATGTCTCCTTTACTAAGAGAAAGCTGGAAGTCTGTGCTGACCTCTAAATGGATCCAATTAAATTAATCAAGTTACACATCGACATTCTGGAATCATATTGAATGTTTGAGAGCAGAAACAGGTATGGAGATAAATGTGCCCATGTATATTTCCAAACATGTCAACCCTTCGCTCACCAATGAAAAGAAAGCCCAGACTGAGAGCTATCAACACAGACACACACGTGGGAAAATCCAATCATGCAGGCCCCTTCATCTTGAAGCCACACATGCAGACATAATCACGGTGGTTAACAGAAGTGTTGTTAACATTGGTACCCAAATCCCATTTCATTTCACCTCCAGTGGATTTGGGGTGGGGAGCACTAAGCATGGTCGGGCTCGTTGGAGATAATACGATACAGGGCTAGAAGCCCTCCTCAGATTTCAAACAGGTCAACTTGTCAAAGCTTTATGAGGGAGCCAATTACATTAATTTTCCACCACAGCCAAATACATATTTCATTTCCATCTCCCACCAGAGACGGGGTCCAGGGATCCTGTTTCGAAAAGCTCTTATCACTAAATAACATTCATACCCCCACAGGAACCCTTGGCAGCCGGTGGCCCATTGATGTGACTGAGTGAGGCCCAGGCTGCCTGGTGCTGCTACAGAGCTGCACATGCTTGGGGACAATGGGGTTTCCACGTCAGCTACATTGTCAATAAATTTCAATTACGCTAATTGCCAAGAGTTGAATGAGTGCACTTTGCGAGAGGAGAGAAAGCAATATGAAAAAGAACCATATGCCTCGTAGGGCTAAAGAAAAGGAAACAATAAAGTCTCACTGTTTTCTAGTGGGGTGTTGAAGTATTCTCCAACACGGCTTAACCAGATTTTACAAGCTGTTCCAGGTTCAGGCGTCCTGTTTTACATTTCTGTGTTACTGTCTCAAAACAACACAGACAGAAAGTCAATTGTGTGGTGCCATATTTCAGGGGAGATTTAATTTCTAAGATTTTTTTTCAATACATTGATTTGTTCTGCTTTGATGGATAACGTGCTGAGTGAGTTGGTGGGGGCAGTCCATGAATAAATATGACTGCTCGAAAACCAACCCAGAGAATGGCACAAAAGTCAGAACAAAGTAGCCCTCTTGTAGACCTTCAAGAATGGAAGATGTCGAAGGGAAAAGTGATGGGGTTATGTCAATATCCGAGGGCAGAAGTGTTCTGTGGCCCCTTTGGAAGGAAGGGGAAGGTGCCATTTTCAGAACTGGTGCGCCATCTTTGATTTTGGACCTCACAAGACAGGATACATAAAAAGGAAGAGTAGCCTTCATGGCACTTAGCATGTTCAGGGTCTTCTGGAAGCCCACCTTGCACTGTAGCTCCAAAGCATCCAGAGGAAAGTGGGCTTTCTACCTGCCACTTCTGATAGAGGAACAAAGAACCCCCAGGAAGTACAAGCTCTGGACACATTGGTACAGCCCAGCCCACTTACTGAAGGCTTTGCTGCCCAAGGAGTGGACACGCCTGTCACCTCTCCTGCGAGGACATAAGGACTTGTCCTCCTTCACAGCTGTTTCAGTGGAGCACACGGGGCATGGATTTGGGCTCACTGCACTCACAGGCACTAACCTGTGTGGGCCATTTCTTCACTCTAAGTAGCTGGTTAGTGGAAGCCTTTCCCTTACTGGTAACTGTGTGATGGTGCTTACTAAGCCTTTTACCTTTTTACATTACTATGTCTTTTTAAAAAATGTATATATTTGGGCTGGAGAGATGGCTTAGCGGTTAAGGCGCCTGCCTCCTAAGCCTAAGAACCCGGTTCCAATCTCCAGGTCCCATGTTTAACCAGATGCAAAGTGACGCAAGGGCGCAATGCTGCACTTGACCACAAGGGGGCGCACGCATCTGAATTTCGTTTGCACCTGCTGGCGCACCCATCTCTGTCTTCCTCTCCCTCTCTCTCTGTCTCTCTCTCCCCCCGACAAAAAAATAAAAATAAATTTTAAATTTTTTTTAAAATGTGTATATTTTATTTAATTATGAGAGAGGGAGGGAGGGAGAGGGAATGGACAGGCCAGGGTCTCTAGCCTCTGCAAACTACCACCAGACACATGTGCCACCTTGTGCATCTGGCTTCACCTGGGTCCTGGGAAATCGAACCCTGGTGTTTAGGCTTTGCAGGCAAGAGCCTTAACTGCTGAGCCGTCTCTTCATCACTTACTGTGTCTTACTATCAAGTCATTTCACCCTCAGATTGAAGCTTCAGGGACATCTTTGTCATCTCCCAACAACAAACTGAGCACCAGTGCAGGTGGCGTTAGGGAATGATGCCTCCTAACATATGCCAGTCATCGTGTCGCCTCTTCTAAGGAGAGGTTCATTTCAGAAGTGGCTCGGATCCTCTCTGAGAGAAGAGCTTTGTGTAAAGCTGGAGAGGTTTTAAGCATCAAGGAACAGATGGGGAAATTGTAACAGCTTGATCTTGGGAAACATGGTGCTAATTACACCCTGGGAGGATTGACAAAGAGAAGTGGGGACAGCACAACACAGTGAGCACAGTGGAGGGTGGTGGTCACCGGGCTGTGCTCCTGATAATTGTGTCCTGGTAGAGAAACTTCAATAGGGAGGCTTGTGATTCTGTGAATGCCTCCTGCGAATGGGCTGTCCTTCCAAGCCTGGCATGGGGCTGTTTATAGTATAGCTCTGTGGCTGCCAGGCTCTGGTGCACTTTTGGAGGGTCATTCCTCTGAGCACATGGGCCACGCCCCCCCCTCCACCCCATATCCTTTATGCAGAAAGTTAAACAATTGGGGAAAAATGAGTGGGAAATATGAAAAAGGATGTTTGGGGTCACTGGACTTTTTATTCTTTTCTCATAGTATTTGGGAAAATCTCAGCAGATAGATAATGTGTATATGTAAGTGATTCTCAGAGGCACTAATTCTTCTTTTTTTTTTTTTGGAGAGAGACAGAGAGAGAGGGAAAGGAAGACAGATAAGAGATGGGGGGGCAGCAGCCTCTCAGCTGCTGCAAACGAAATCCAGATGCTTGCGCCCCCTTGTGGTCAAGTGTGGCATTGCACCCTTGTGTCACTTTGCATCTGGCTAAACGTGGAACCTGGAGATTGGAACCAGCGTTCTTAGGCTTAGGAGGCAGGCGCCTTAACCCCTAAGCCATCTCTCCAGCCCAGAGGCATTAATTCTTTTATCTTGCATATGCTTGCAAAAATATTATACACACATGATTTGAAATAAAAATGCATTTGAAACAACACAACAGCTCAGTGTCCCACATCACCTGGTGCACCTGATGTCCAATAGGAAGGACAGGCACATAGACAGTGTCAGACAGTTCTGTTTGGGACAGCCGCTACGGGAGCTCCTTCTGGTGGTGACCTCTGAAAGTGACGCCTCCCAGTGCCTCTTTTGAGCTGTCCAGAGGCAATCCGTACCCACATGTGCACAAACCGGAGTGCTGTTCACACCCGGCCATCTCTGTTGCTTGCCTTCAAACAGCATGCTCACAGTCATGAGGAACAGGCGCCAAACTGCTAGCATTTGCGTTGACTAATCCATGTGCAGATCTGAGTGTCCACTTCTTGGTCAGTCACACTTGGCAATGAGGAGATGGTCAAGAAGTTATGGGAGAAAAAAACACGGGACCGGAGCAGAACAGCTCAGAGTCAGATGCCACGGAGACTTCATGAGATCCTATACGGCTGGGTACTGGCAGGGCCCAATCCTGCTGGGCCCACAGCAAATTAATCCAGTGCATTCACGTGGGGGATGAAGACACGACTGACATGTAACAAAAGGAAGGTGGGGGCCGATGAGATGAAGCACAAACAGTTGTTTCCGTTTGAAACCGACCTTTTCTGTTGAGGACATTAATGATAGCAAGGGCAGGACTTTATTTCACATGCTGCCACGGGGCTCGCCGGTTCGATGACATTTATTTAGTGCAGCATATGGTGATGTCTGCAGCTATTGAATACCATGCATCATGATCAATACCGTCAAAGGAACCCATGGGGGGGGGGAGAAGGAGAAGCCCTCACCCCAGCCCTTGTGGAGTGTGCAATATTAATTCCCTTCCTAAAGCCCAGGACACTCTGCTCGAGAAACAGAGAAATCCTCTGGGGTCATTTAACCCACAAGCATTAAAGGCTGCCAGTAAGAACATTGCTGCCTTGGCCTTCAAGAAGGTGAAACACATCCTGAGAACCACAGTCCTTCCTTACTTCAAAGCACCGGGCAGACGTCAATGACCATTTCCCAACCTCGCCCTTGCTTGTGTTCAGAGAAAGCATCTCTCCTCCCCAGCTGGCCTGGTCAGAATGGGATGGGAACGGTCACAGCAGTCTTCCCAGGTGACACTCACGGAGCTCTTCCCCGTGCCAGGCTGTGGATGAAGCGTTTTTGGAATGAAGGGCTGCAAACACTAAGTCTCTAAACTCTCCAGCTGAGTGGGTTGAGAGAGCTATCGCTGCTGACAGAGAAGTAGGAGCCTGACGGGTAAGGGACTGCCTCATCAGAACACCAGTGGTGAGAAGATGGATTTTGAGCCCAGAACACCTCGAATTGAGACTTCTCAAACCTTCACTCAAACCTCTCATTCACTGAGTGTCTTCTGTTCCTTAAGAACAGAAAGGGCCTGGAGAGATGGCTCAGTGGTTAGGTCTAACAACCCAGGTTCAATTTCACAGTATCCATGTAAAGTCAGATGCGCAAAGTGGTGCATATGTCTGGCGTTCATTTGCAGCAGCTGGAGGCCCTGGCATGCCCATTCTCAATCTCTCTCTCTCTCTCTCTCTCACTCTCTCTACCCTTTCTCTCCTTACAAATAAATAAATAAAATAATAAGGCCCCACAGTGCACAAAGTGATCCTCACTACTGTTGAGAATTCGAGCAAAAGGAGTCTAAGTGACTGTCCACCTGTCCTTGGAGGCCCAGGATGTAGCTGGAGGAAGCAAGGAGACACACACTGGCAGCCCACGCCTGACCGCTGTGCCTAGGCACGGCTCAATCCCCCATGACAACTTAAAGGGAAGCTGGCTACCGCATGCACATAGCTGCACATTACCATCCTTCTTTCTGCTGTTGGAGCACTCCAGTTTTAACTGGAGTCTCTTAGACACAATCGCTTGACCATGTAAGAAAGGACAACCAGGAGAAAAGCAGCACCGCTTCTGAGGCCATCACGAGACCGCGTCTAAACTGGGGTCTGCACGTCCCCATTGTTTTCACCCCTCACTCTACCTCAAGCCTCGCTCAGAGAGAACTGTGGGTCAGTGCTGGGACTACTGGCCATAGATGCTGCAAATTCTATTGCTTTCCCTTAAAAGGAAGCCAGAAAGCCAAGCTCCTAAGAGTCAGCCTTATCCTTCAATCTAATCTCTGTCCTGTTTGAGCCCCTTTCCCATTACCGCCTTTAAAGTGGATGTTAGGTAGTGGGGCTAACAGTGCCACACTGTCACTCTTTGGCGGTCACTTCTGTTTAAGTCTTTAATGGTTTTGTACTTCCTTATTGTTAATGGAAACAGCAATCCTTTGTATTTAAGAATATTAAGATAAGGATTTTAAAACTAAAAGCCTTTTGAATTCTATTTTACCCCCTTTCCAACATTAGTTGTGTGTGTTTTGAGGGATTTTTAATTTTATTTTGGTTTTGGTGGATTTTTGCTTTTGTTTTTGTTTTTTTGGAAACTCTTAGTAAATCCTCCAGGAGTTTTTAAGCTGAGGCGATGGCTGCCACACATAGGACATGCAAAGTCCACGAGTGATGGATTGAGCCTGGCAGAAGCTTGCTGGTCCATCTTTGAAGTGTGGCTGGAGCATCAGTAATTCCAAAAGGCATCGCATGAAAATGAAAAACCTCGTTATGGCAGTTGAAGGTGGATTTTTGTTTTCTGTCATCATCCATTTGCATCTGTCAAGAGCTGCTGGTTAAATCAATGGTCCTGATTAATACCACACTGCTGTGGACACAGAGTGGAGCATCTGCTCCAGTAAGGGACACTGGTCTCTTTTTTGATAACATTTATGTCTGACATATACATTACAGACCTTGCTCCAACTTCATGAAGCAATTAACACAATTTAGTGGGATATTTGAAATTCAAACTGCCGAGTGTGTGCTTGTTTTCTCTCTCTTGTCTTTCCAACTGTAAGTGCCCAGCATTGGCTTTCAGGGAGAGGATGAGCAGGATGCACGTCCAGTCTGCGTCAAACTCAGGCCCAGCCCTTATTAGCGAAAGCCTTGGATTTCCATACCTTCCCACCGAGGTCACAGTTGCCAGCACTCTACCCCTGCTGTGTGCCATTCGCAGGTCGCCATGGGGACACAGCAGCCCCATGTCTGCAGTCAAAGAGTCAAGGAACTGAACAATCACACAGGAAACGATGGAGCAATGGGGCTTGGAGGCCCTCAGTGGCATATGTCAGAGGCCCACAGGACGGAGAAGCTGTCCTGGACAGCCACTCAACAGCTTGAGTTTCAATAATCCATACAGGTTACCAAGACCGGCCTGGAATGGAACTGGGTCCCAGCCAGAAGGAACAAGAACCCGGGAAACAGCAACCACGTGCTGGGCAAAAAAGTGCAAAAGCTGATGGCAGGGAGTGTGTGAGAGGAGCGAGGGGCATATGCAGATTCTGGCCAGAGCCAAACTAGGGAGGCGTCTGGAGGTCACATGACCATCCTCTCTTGAGGCAACTGGAGACCACATGACCATCCTCTCATGAACAATGGGGGTCATGTGACTGTCCCCCATGTGATCATCCTGTCGTGAACAATTGGAGCCTTTGGAGAGCTAAAAAATGGGTAGCGTGTGAGAGGGGGAGTTCACGTCCCCAGTTACATGTTAAAATAATGGTTCTATCTGACATAAGGAGGTTGTTGGATGAAAGGGATAGAGCAGGGGCCATGTGTCACCTGTCTGTGGCTAGGCACTGCTGACAACAGTAGTCGGAAAAAGAGGATGAAAGAAGATGCCTCGGAGACAGAGTCACTGGGATGTGACCTTGGGATTGTGGAGCTGCTTCCCGGGGCCTGGGGAAACTAGTCAATACAGGTATTGTGTCCTTTAAAATCCAGGAATGGGGCTGAAGAGACAGCTTAGCGGTGAAGGCGCCTGCCTGCTAAGCCTAAGAACGCAGGTTCCAATCTCCAGCGGTTCCAATCTCCAGCGGTTCCAATCTCCAGGTCCCACGTTTAGCCAGATGCAAAGTGATGCGAGGGCGCAATTCCACACTTGACCACAAGGGGCGCATGCGTCTGGACTTTGTTCACAGCAGCTGAGAGACTGCTGGCGCACCCATCTCTATCTGTCTTCCTCTCCCTCTCTCGCTGTCTGTCTCTCTCTCCAAAAATAAAAAATAAATCCAGGAATGATGAGAGGTAGTCCTCCTGTGTGTGATGAGAGCTCTCTGATTTCAGCGATGCAGTGGACTGCAGTGTGCCGGCTTCTCTCTGTGGATGGTGCAGTTACCTGGGTACTTGTACAGTGCTGACTCAGTACCAAGACTGCTTAACTGGATATGAGACACTTCTGTGACATGCCTCATCAGACGATCTCACCCCAGTGTGAGCATCACTGAGCACGTGCACACAAAGTTAGCTTGTGTCGCTAGTGCACACCCAGGCTGTGTGGTGAGTGCTTTCCTAGGTGCTCAGCTGTCACTGATCAAAACGTCACCAGCCTTTGCACACCCAGGCTGTGTGGTGAGTGCTTTCCTAGGTGCTCGGCTGTCATTGATCAAAACATCACCAGCCTTTGTCAGATGGCTGTATCACCTCAAACTCCTCTCATCACAAGCCTTGTTATTCTTACTGAAATAAAGCCTATTTTAGAAAGAAATTGATCAGAGGGCCACAGGTCCGCTGTGGTCAAGCCATCATCCAGTCGTGCAGATGACCTGGCTCTGGTCTGAACCCTCCTTGGAGACTCAACTCAACCAGTCCACAATGGCTCAGACCTCTACAGCCAATAACCCCCTCAGAATTCTCTTTTCAGGCTGTTGTGCTGCTGAGAATAAAGTCTAGAAAAATAGATATTTTACAGTCATTAGACTTTCCCATACTTTCAGTGAGAAAGGAACACAGTAACTTTCAAAAGCCAAATGCATGGTTTCCCCCAAGATGAGAGAGAAAAGCTTACTGGAATACAGCATGTTCTCAGAAAGTATTGTGGTTTCTAAATAGATATATAATGCAATATTTATAAATTTGTGCATATATAAATTTGCCATCCAGTTGCAGTTTCAGAAGCAGCGTTCCCCCTGTTGGGAAATGCCCCTGCCATCTGGCATGTACGCATGTGTGCCCCCTGACTGGAGCACATGTGGAAGAAACAGCTGTTGTCTCCAAGTTCCTAGTTCTAGACCAATCCTGGAGCCATCAGCAGGTAAGAATGACAAACCCTAAGAGTACTGAGTGAGGAGAGCTTAGGACTGCCCAGTGAAACCCACATCTAGACAGCCCTGACAAGACCTACAGAAACATGCAGGTGATCTCTTTCCCATGACAGAGGGGAGACCCACTGTCCCCAGGCTGTGTCTGTGTGGCACTCACCCTGGTGGCAGTAGGCAGGAAGGTCATTTGTTGGTTTCTGTACCAACTCCTGCCTCCTGGAGCACATGGATACTCAGGGTCTCTTTATAGCCTATGACCAATTCTCCTTTTTTAAAAAAATTAAAAATTAATTGTAAACTTCTAGTGTGTGAACATATTGCATATGGGTCACATTCACATTGGGTTCTCCTCTTCTCCCCTAGGCTGACTCCCCCAGGGGCGCTCCTTAGCAAGGCTGCCAGTATCAGTCACTGTGGGGCAATGAATGCACCAGTCCGTATCTGTGTGGGATACTCCTTTCTACCCTGTGGCTCTTACAATCTTTCCAAGTCCTCTTCCACAATGTTCCCTGAGCCTTGGAAGGCATACTATAGCTCTCCTTTAGTGGCAGAAAATACTGGGAATGCCCATGATCCATCAGAACAAAAAGAAAGCTGATTGTCTGTAGGGCACGGTTGAAGGCCCCCAGGCCACTGGAGGCTTAGGCAGGCCTGAGCTGTCAGGTATGACTTAGGGCCCAAGACCCCGGAGGTAGCAGCGAACCTAGACACCGACAATCTTGCCTCAAGCCCAGCAAGAGTGAGGCCGCTCCCTTCCCCCAGCCTGGGGCACCTGAACATCCTGATAAGACTTAGGTTTCTCGTTCCCCAGGGCCTTGTGGCTTTTGTCCACTTATGTCCCTATCTGCTAATGAGGTATCAGCCATCAGCCTTGGCACAGCCAATCCCCCTACAACCCTTACCCTATACCTTTTCCTGCCAGTACTTAAACCATGTGACCCTTTCCCACTCACCCGAAGTCCCTACATGCTAATTAGGCATCATTGGGACAACAGATCCTCTTAAGACCCATACCTCTTCCTTCTCTTTCACAAATGCTTATAAACCCATTCCCCTGACAATAAACAAGCTGCCCTCTGACGCTGCCTCCCAGGTCTTTCTTCCCAATGCACTCACAGCCACTCAAGACCCTGCTCCACGGTTGCCTGTGGACGTCTGCAGAGAACTGCGGCCACAGGGGCCCCAGGAACCACAATTGTCTAGCATGAAATGAATCATTTCTATTACATCGGCCAAGTCCCAGGAGATACCATGGAGGATGTGCCAAATTAAATAAATATGAGTGCTGCTCCCGCTGCTGGCCTGGTAATCATCTCTAGGGATGGTGGCAGACACTAAGGAGACTCAAGGTGCATCACAGCAGACAACCAGAGGCAGACGAGCTCAACATCTCTGTTTTAACTGTCATCTGTAGAACTGGTGTGTTCAGTTGTGACAGAGCCTACTGAAGTACTCATGTACCACATAGCTAGCAAAAGTCTCCCAATACCTGTTGTAACAGTTCTGATAGAAAATTTGTAGCTGCTGGCTGGCAGCCATCCCCTGGCTGGCTTGTCCTGTGTGGAGTCTGAAGGCCACCATTCCAAAGTCCATGAAGTGCCTGTAAGGGGTCACAGGTGGCATCCATGATGCTCCATCCTTTGTTACCTTTTGTCACAGTCTCACAATTCCAAGGAGGTCAACATGATGTGACCATTACTGCTAACTCCCTGTCTGGTGTAAAGAAAAGCATAGGAGTAATGATGGGACTGACGGTGACAAACACTTCTTTGACTAGAGTAGAAGAGAAAGTGTAATTTCCATGGTTGCAATTTATTCCTCCTGCTTATTATACACGTATCTACAATCCAATACTGTGGTGAGCCAACACTTTTATAGAAAAGAAAAAGCTCTGGGTTATTCATAAGTAACTGAGTCCAGCAAATATATAAGCGCCAGTCTCCCAGGGACTAGGGGTGAGAGTTGACTTTTTTTTTCTTTTTTCTTTTTGTTTTATGGACAACTTTCTATACTTACATACAAAAAACACATATTTCCCTCCCAAGTCGCCTTTAGAACTCCAATCTCCAGCATATCCCCTCCCTCTCTCCATTAGTCTCTCTTTTAATTTGATGTCATCATCTTTTTCTTCTATTATGAGGGTCTTGAGAAGGTATTGGTAGGCACTGCAAGGTCATGGATATTGAGGCCAATTTCTGTCTGGACAGTTGCATTGTAAGGAGTCGTACCCTTCCTTTGGCTCTTACATTCTATCCGCCCCCTCTTCCGCAATGGGCCTTGAGCCTTGGAGGGTGTGACAGAGGTGATTCAGTGCTGGGCACTCCTCCATCCCTTCTTCTCAGCACTATGTTGCCTTTTGGGTCATCCCAGTGGTCATCGCCATCTGAAAAGAGAAGCTTCTCTAACCAAAAGTGAGAGTAGCATTAATATGTGAATATGAACATGAAGTGTAGTGCTTTCAGGGCAGCTTGGTGGGAATAATATATACATTTAGCCAGACAAGAGCAGGCTCTATACCCCTAAGACTCATGACCTCCCCTGCCATAGACTTTTGTTTAGTTTTTTCACTACCAGGTATGTATTCCCTCCCATAAAGAGGACCTTCAGTCCAATGATGGAGCAGTTGGTTACCCCAAGAGCAGACATGCCACTGTTGCACCCATTCAGTCATTGGGCCTGTATGGCCAAACTTGAATTTTCAGTGTCCACTGTTTTCACTGCTGATGACTTCTGTCTCCCATAGGGCTGCATGCAGCGCAGCTTTTTCCAGCTTTCAGTTGGCTGGTCTATAGGGAGAAGGTTTTCTGCTCAGCACCAGCTTGCTTTCTCAGTGACCTTGTCTCTCAGGCAAGAGATGTCTTCAGCAATAGGCTCTTACCATCTGTTTCTCAAGGGAACCAAGGGCCTTGGCAATAGCCTTTAATGTTTTGGAGGCTACTGGGATCCCCTTGGTCAACAACTCACTGGAAGGTATAAGAACTGGTGTCATCAGCAGCTGTACATCAGGCACACAAATCTCCCAATAATTAATAACAATAATAATAAATAATAATTAATACAGTTACTACATAAATACCTGCTGCTGCCCAGAGTGACCTCTGCCAGATTAGACACCTAGGCCAAGAGCTACCTATGGTGTCTTAGAGCCCAAGAGCTCCATCCCTCATTCCCCAAGCTGCAGGCTTGTTTCCACCTGGTGAACCATTTTACACTCCTTCCAGAAGGTCTGTAAGAAGCAGGAGATGAGCTCACTCTGCTTGTGCTTTGGGCATCAGACGAGATAACATGGGAGCTGGGCAGAGAGCAGAGCCACTGTGCCAGTCTTCCTCATGAACCCTGTCTTCCTCTGGTTAAGAGTTCACTAAGCCCTCCTCCAATCCAAGCATCACCACAGCTCTGACCCTACTCATGGAACTGCAATGCAGGCATGGTCAGGACACCAAACAAGCCACCAGGACAGAGGGGACATGTGACATCCACACAGAACACCACCATCCTGAACTGTAGCCATGTCACTAAAGGTTGATTGGCACGCTAAAACATCCCACCTGTTGGCAAGGTTAGCTTAGGGACAGGATAGACTTTCAGGAAATCTGTGATGTAGGTCTTTTATGTTTTTTTTTTAAATTTTATATGATTATTTTGCTTGTGTTGGGTTATGCTGAAAAAGTATTAGCAAATGAGAAAATAAATGTTTGACCATGGGGCAAACCTAAACTTAAGTATTTAAAAAAATTGTGAGGGGTCGGGAAAGATGGCTTACCTGTTAAGGCATTTGCCTACAAAGCCAAAGGATGGAGGTTCAATTCCCCAAGATGCAAGGCAGATGCACAAGGAGCACACACGTCTGGAGTTTGTTTGCAGTGACTACAGGCCCTAACATGTTCATTCTCTCTCTCTGTCTCTCTTCTTACCCCCACAACCCGCTCTCTGCATGCAAATAAATAAACATTAAAATTTAAAAAATTTGGGCTGGAGAGAGGGCTTAGCAGTTAAGGCGCCTGCCTGCTAAGCCTAAGAACCCCGGTTCCATTCTCCAGGTCCCACGTTTAACCAGATGCAGTAACGCAAGGGTTCAATGCCACCCTTGCCCACAAGGGGGCGCACGCATCTGGATTTCGTTCACAGCAGCTGAGAGACTGCTGACGCGCCCATTCTCTATCTGCCTTCCTTTCCCTCTGACTCTCTCTGTCTCTCTCTCTGTGTCTCTCTCAAAAAAATTTTTTAGGGGCTGGAGAAATGGTTTAATGGTTAAGGCACTTGCATGCAAAGCCAAAGGACCCAGGTTCAATTCCCTAGGACCCATGTAAGCCGATGCACAAGGGGGGGCATACATCTGGAGTTCATTTACAGTGTCTGGAGGCCCTGGCACTCCCGTTCTCGCTCTCTCTCTCACTCTCTTTCTCTCTCCTCTCTCTCTCCCTGCTTATTTCTCTCTCTCTCAAACAAACAAACAAATAAATAAATAAATAAATAAATACAAATTATTTTAAAAATTTGAGATGTATGAGAAAAATAGGGAAAGCTATAACAATTCTTGTGAAGGTGGGCAGTATGGAGGTGATAATTATTCAAGTTTAGTAGAAAAATAGAAAAGTAACAGCTACCCTTCTGTAGCAGACAGCTTCAGGTTTGCTGAGATGAACTTCCAGACCAGGCACAGTTATGGAGAAAGGAATTTATTGAAGCTTACAGATCCAGGGGAAGTTCCATAATGGCAGAAGAGGCTAGCCTGCTCTTACAGAACCAGCAGAGAGAGAGAGAGCCAAAAGCCAAAAGCCAAAAGCCAAAAGCCACACAGCACAGCACACTTTAGGGACTCCAGCTAGGCACACTTTGCATATCTTTAGATTGAAATCCTAAACCCACCACCACACCTTAAGATCTTCGCAGTGACATTGCCTCCAGCCAGGTGGATGCAGATACAAATTACAAACTAATAAAACACAGATTATATTGGGGGACATCTATTCAAACTACCACACCTTCCTTATGAAAAAGTAGGATTTTTTTATTATTAATTTATTAGAAACAGAGAGAAGGAGAGAGAGAGTTTGAGAATGGGTGTGCCAGGGCTTCTAGCCACTGCAAATGACCTCCAGACACATGTGTTACCATGTGCATCTGGCTTATGTGGGACCTGAAGAATCGAACCTGGGTCCTTAGGTTTCATAGGCAAGTACCTTAACTGCTAAGACATCTCTCCAGCCCAAAAATGGGATTCTTACACATCCTTAGTGTCTATGTGGTGTTGAGCAAAAGGAGAGACAAAAAGAAAACTAGAGAAAATGTACTCCTGGAAGCTGTGAGGTAAATAACTTTATCTTAGAAGTGTAGTGGGTGCTACAGGAAGAAGCGGGTTTTCTCACTCATGAGTCTGCAGTGGATAAAGGAGAACTCAAAGTCATCAAACGTCAATTGCAGAAGTATCTGTCACTCGGGAGGGAGCTGGGGAGAGGATGAGATCCCAGCAAGGGCTCATCTTCCACTGGCAGTGCAGTCTGAGCTCATGCTCCTGAGCAGGGCATGCTGGTGATAGGAGACAGAAATTAGCTAGGCAGTCAGGGCAACAGACCCGGTTTTGTATTTTTGTAATGGTTTTGTATTCCTTGACTAAAAGCAGGAAATGTCACTGAGCTTGCACAAACCTGCATGTTACACTCTCCAGGAAAGATTTCTAGATTAATCTTGCATCCTTGCTAGAGGGCAGAAACTCCGATCCTTACCTAAGATTACTGGAAAAGCTGTGAAATCTTGTCTTAAAAGTTCCAGGGCTGGAGAGATGGCTTAGTGGTTAAGCGCTTGCCTGTGAAGCCTAAGGACTCTGGTTCGAAGCTCGACTTCAGGATCCACGTAAACCAGATGTGCAAGGGGACACATGCATCTGGAGTTCGTTTGCAGTGGCTGGAGGCCCCAGTGCACCCATTCTGTTTTCTCTCTACCTATTTCTGTATCTCTCTCTCTCTCAAATAAATAAATAAAAATTAAATAATAAAAGGCAGATGCCATCATTCCTAGGTCCTTCCTCAAATTAAAAAAAGATCCAGGAACACCCCACATTGGTGTACAAGGAACCCAAAATTCCTGTATCACTGGGAGCCTTGATATTGTGGTTAGTCTGTAAATATGAGAATTATTTCATGCCAGAACTAAAGTGGAAGTCTATTTCTCATAAGCCCTTAGTCATTGGCAGCATGTCAAATTTCTACAAAATTGCCAAGGCTTGTGTTGGATTCTATGTCATTTAGGCCCGGTAAGGCAGGAAGAAAATTTCCCAAGATCAAACTGAAGTAAATGTGCCTGGCTTCGCTTAATAGACTGCCTGTCTAACAAAGTGAGGAGACCCTTATGTTGAGCCTTACCACTGATGGTCCCATACTGGGAAGGCTGTGGCTTTCTTATGCAGCCTTACCAATGAGTGTGCTTGCTGATACAAGCTGAAGAGGTGTGAACTGCTCTCCATACCCAAGCCTCATTGTCACGCTATGGAAGGATGGAACAACCCCATCATGAGGAAATGACTGGGCAAAACCACTGTGGGAATGTGGGGTATTCAAAAGTCACTTGGAACCAGGCTTGGTGGTGCACATCTTTAATCCCAGTACTGAGGAGGCAGAGGGAGGAGGATCACTGTAAGTCTGAGGCCACTCTGAGACTACAGAGTGAATTCCAGGTCAGCTTGGGCTAGAGCAAGACTCTACCTTGAAAAAGCCCTCAAAAAAGTCCTTGATTGGACTGGAGAGATGGCTTAGGGGTTAAGGCACCTGCCTCCTAAGCCTAAGAACACTGGTTCCAATCTCCAACGGTTCCAATCTCCAGGTCCCACGTTTAGCCAGATGCAAAGTGACGCAAGGGCTCAATGCCACACTTGACCACAAGGGGGCACATGCATCTGGATTTCATTCACAGCAGCTGAGAGACTGCTGGCGTGCCCATCTCTGTCTTCCTCTCCCTCTCCCTCTCCCTCTCTCTCTCTCTCTTTCTCTCTCTCTCTCTCTGTGTCTCTCTCCAAAAAAAATAATAAAAAATAAAAATAAATAAATAAATAAGTCCTTGATCAGGATGACTAAAGGTGCTGACAGTAACACTAAATGATTATGATGTCATCTTGGTAATGACAAACCAAACAACAAAATTCTCTGCTATTGGGGCAGGTAGACAAGTTAATAAATTTTCATGCGATATTAGGTAGATAATACACATAGGCAGTGAGATGCTATTAAGGAATCAATGCTGACATGTCAGGTGGGATACTCTTGGCTGCTCAATACAAGTTATCACTTGACCCCACACTGCCTTTAAACTTTACTGCAAAGCTATAGCAAAGGAAGCAGCATGGAATGATACCAGCATAAGCAGTGCATAGGCCAGCGGGAAGGGATAGGGAGGCCCGAAGTAAATCAACACATCCATGGGCAATTGATATTCAACAAATTGGCCAAGAATAGATAATGGGGAAAAGGATAAACAGTATTCAAGAATGATGGGAAAATTAGTTATCCATAAGTAAAAGACTGAGGTTGGTTCTTACACAGTCCACAAAAATCAACTAACAAAGAACTATTTCCATAACATATCAAACCTTGAAATTTGAGAAGCAGCATTGAAAAAGCTTCTGGCTGTAGGTCTGGGCAAGGAGTTTTGGATATCACCACAGAGACATAGCAAATGGAGGCCATCACAAACGGTCAGGAGAGAGATGGCTCAGTTGCTAAAGTACTTGAAGCTCAACCGTAAGGACCTGAGTTCAATCCCCAGCACCCTGTGGAAATGTAGAGCATGGTGGTCCAAGTTTGTAATCCCAGGGTTTCAAGACAGAGACAGAAAGGAGGATCCCTGGAGCTCAGGGGAACAGTCAGTCTAGCATAATTGATGAGTTTCAGTCAATGAGAGACATTGTATCAAAAACAAAAGTAGGATGGAGCTGCAGAGATGGCTTAGCGGTTAAGGCACTTGCCTGCAAAGCCACAGGCCCCAGGTTTGATTCCCCAGGACCCACGTAAGCCAGATGCACAAGGTGACACACATGTCTGGAGTTGATTTGCAGTAGCTGGAAGCTCTGGTGTGCCCATTCTCTCTATTTGCCTCTCTCCCCCTCTCTTTGCCTCTGCTTCTCTCTCTCTCTCTCAAATAAATAAATAAAGATGTTTTTATAAAGTTGGATATGTGTTACTGAGGATGATGTCCAAGGTTATTCTGTGACCCCTGCCTGCATGCATGCACTCATCACACACACACACATGACCACATGTGCATGCACATGTGTACCTAGCCTCAGACAAACAGGCTTGCAGCAAACGAGAAAGCTTCACTCCTAAATATACACTTAGCAGAGTGGAAAGGGAACCCATGAAAAAGATAAAATATTTGCAAATTATACAGCTGAGAAGGGACCATGAAAAATGTACAAGGAACTCCATAGTGGCTGGCAAGAAAGTAAATGACTGCCAGACCTGACAAGGAATTTCTCAAAGAAATATGGCCAAAGGCATATTTTAAAAGTCTGACCATCCGTAGTCAACAGAGAAATGTAAGAGAAACTCACACTGAGGTATCGCCTCATATCTGCTAGCATGGCTGTTCCCCCAAACATAGAGCACACACTTCACGTGAGACATGTGCACACTGCAGTTGTAAAGGTATCTTAGTACAGCCATTACGGAAAATAATGACCAAATTCTTTCAAAAATTAACGATAGAATTAATCCATGGCCTAGCAATCTCACGGCTATGTGTACAAGTCGGCATGTTAAAGATATTTCTGATCAGTGTGGTATTATTCAAAATAGTCAAGCTATGAAACCAAGCCATGTCCGTCCGTGGGTGAGTGGATAACAAAACGGTGCAAACACACACGACGGAATATTACTGAGATTTCATTCGCGACACTAGTGAGCCAGAAGGACAGTGTGCTGAGTGACATAAGCCAGGCACAGGAAGATAAATAACTCCACGATCTCACTCACATTCAGAACTTAAAATAACTGAATCATAGAAGTGTGGACTGGAGCGTGCCACGAGGCTAAAAAACAGGGCTGAGAAAGGGGGCATGCTGGTGACAGAGTGCTGAGTTCCCGTTAGTGTGGGGATGAATTCTGGAAACTCATTGTAAAAGTTTCTATTCAGTGAAATGCATACTCGGACGTGCTTGGAGCGCAGACCCTTAGGTACTCACCATGAAAAACAAGCATGGAAGGATGAATTAATTTATTTTATCGATGCATTACAGATACTGATAATAAAGTCAGATTGCACACCACGGGAATATATGACCTTTATTTTTCCATTGTATCTCAACAGAACCCAGAGAAACAATTATTTGATTTATACAGGACATATACATACATACACACATACATACCTATAGTATGAGAAATAATATCAGAAATTTCAGGCTACCTTGTAATTTATTGAAAATAACATCCACAAATCCAATGCGAGTGTAATTTTTATATATTAGGGTTTTTTTTATTTTTTACTTTCTGTTATGCTGGGGGTCAAGCCCAAGGCCTTGCAGATGCTGGGTCAATGCTCTGTGACTGAACTATACATCCCAGCCTTCCTGATGAATTTTAGCAACAACATAATTTTATTTTTGCGAGAGAAAGGACAGTGAGAGGAGCAGCACTTTTTTTTTTAATTTTTACTTCTTTGCCTCTCTGTGGCTTATGGCCTCCTGGAACACAGCTAGTTCTTGTGCACTGGACGGGCTGCATTGTTGCTATGGCCCGAGCAGATGAACATATCCCCACTGGAAACAGCGCTGTAACCACTCCCCTCTGATTCTGAACTCCCCCAGCACCTTTCCAATACCTAAACGCAGTTTCTTGCAATGTGGAACTTGAAACAAGCCAACCCATTTCCATCTCTGTCACAGGGGAGCCATCCCCCTAGCTTGTCCTGGATGAATCTTGCACCCGTGGATGAAATCAGAACCTTCCGCAGTGGTCATTTAAAAAATATTGGTTCACTGCATTTTACAGATAGTCTCAATCTTGACACCTTTGATTTTAAAATATCAAAAACTGCCTTTATTAATAACATCACGGATCTCATCTGAAACAAATCTCTGAATGGAGATGCTGTCAGGCTCAGGCTGGGAGACTTGGATTTTGTCCTTGGCAACCAGTGCTGACAGCTGTGTTACTTGAAGTGTCAGGCTCACTTGGTTTGTTTTCCAGAAAATGTCGAGCAAAGTCTGAATAATTATAGTTTTTCTGTCAGATGTTATTTCAATTAAATACGGTGTTCAACATGGAGCACAGCACTTACCCCATGCTTCAGGTACTGCCCCAGTGCCTGGGGATGCAGCAATGCCTCGTGGGTATATGTGGGTATATCCAATGCCACCCCTCAGCGTGTGGACAAACAGGACCACCTGGCGGGAGGAACTCTGCCCAGGGTGGGCAGAAAAGTCCTGAGAAGCCAGCAGCCAACTTGACAAAAGTCACTTGCCAGCCACACTTTCTATTCAAAGTGTTAAGAAATTCTTAGTGGAGATGGAGGGATGGCTTAGCAGATAAGGTGCTTGCCTGCAAAGCCTAAGGACCCAGGTTCAATTCCCCAGGACCCACATAAGCCAGATGTACACAGTGGCACATGCATCTGGATTTGTTTGCAGGGCTAGAAGCCCTGGCACACCCATTCTCTCCCCTCTTTCTTTCTCTCTCTCTCAACTAAATAAATAAAATGATTTTTTAAAAAGAGATTCTTGGGCTAGAGAGATGGCTTAGCGATTAAGGCGCCTGCCTCCTAAGCCTAAGAACGCTGGTTCCAATCTCCAGGTCCCACATTTAGCCAGATGCAAAGTGACACAAGGGCGCAATGCCACACTTGACCACAAGGGGGCGCACGCATCTGGATTTCTTTCTCAGCAGCTGAGACACTGCTGGTGCGCCCATGTCTTGTCTTCCTCCCTCTCTCTCTCTCTCTTTCTCTCTCTCCAAAAAAAAATAAAAAAAATTAAAAAAATTAAAAAGAGATTCTTGTGTGTCAACTAATTTACAACACATGGTATCTTAATTTATGCTTCAAAATTTGCAAGTTCTTGCTTTTGCAAAAATACTTTCTTATTTTGCAAGTTTGTCAGAATAATTAATTATTTTTATTAAATTTTTTAAGTTGAAACTTTGTGTTGGTACAATCATTTCCCTCCTCCCTTCCCCCACTCCAGTGAGGGACCCCCTTAGTGGGGTTGCTGGAATTCACCATAGAGTTGTAGGCTATGAGCTGTGAGAACAGCAGTCACTGTGGGAGGGGAGTGCTTCTGGATATTCCCCCCCACCCCGTGGCTCTTACATGCTTACTTTACCCTCTTCTGCAAACTTCCCTGGCCTGTGGTGGGTGTGTTTTAAGTCTACTTTAGTGTTGAGCTCTCAGCAGCTTCTGGATTTCTGCTTTGGTGTAATTAATTATTAATTTAAGAAACAACAGAAATTGCTAGAATAACAAACAGAACAGTAAGGTTTTAAAATTAAATTTAACATCTTAAAGAACGAAGTTTATGCACATTACATATCAATACATTGTTCATTCTCTCTCTCTCTCTTTTAGTCTGTCTGTCTGTCTGTCTGTCTCTCTCTCTCTCTCTCTCTCTGTGTGTGTGTGTGTGTGTGTGTGTGTGTGTGTGTTATCCATCCACATAAAGAAGAATCCAAAAGTCTACATCTAGACCCTTGTGACCTCTCATGGAACATACAACCTATGTGCAAATTTTCATAGACGTCCCAATTTATAATCACAAGCCTTCAAACTAATACAACTGGGGACTAACTTCAAATAAACAGTTTCTGAAATCAAATTAAAGAGAACCACAAACATATATCTGACAAATGAGCAATGCTTGGAAGTGAAAATAGAGAAACAAAATATATAAAAGATGAGTCAGCAAGTGGCAGTTTGCTTAAAGAGAAAGGAGCAAACAGAGAAAATTAAGAGAATTGCCAATTTACTGGGAAAGAATGAAGAGAGTAACTGATCCCAAATTGGGGCTGGAGAGATGACTCATTGGTCAGAGGTACTTGTTTAAAAACCTGACAACACAGGTCTGATTCCCAGTGCCCAAGTACAGCACAAAGTGGTCGATGCATCTGGAGTTCATTTATAATGGCAACAGGCCTGGCATGCCCATGACCACGTTCTCTCTCTCTCTCTCTCTCTGTCTCTTACACACACACACACAATAAATAAAAGTATTTCAAAATAGGAAAGAAAATTAGGAAGAGGAAAATCAGGTGAAAGGTGTACTCACATGTCAAAGATTAAACGAGAGTTCAGAGTCCAGAAAGGACTCCCCAAAGTTATACTAAATCTCACCACTTAGGAATGGACAATAAATGAGGTCTGCGCTAAAGGAACAGATCAACCCTCACAGCAACATGTCTTAGCGAAACAGAAGAGTTCCCCAAACAAGACAAGTCAGTATCCAAAGAAAACTCACAGTTCATTCAGAGTGACGACATAAATTACAGCCTGGAAGATGCTGTATCACCCAGGGAAAAGGACGGTCTCCTCTCTGCTCTTTTAATCTCTCTCTCTCTCTTTCTCTGTTTCCCTTTTTCTTTCTCTCTCTCTTTCTCTGTTTCTCTCTTTCTTGCTCTTTCTTTCTCTATCTCTTTTAGTCTTTCTTTCTTGCTCTTTCTCTCTCTTTTAGTATCTTTCTTTGAGTCTCTCTTTCTTGCTCTTTCTTTCTCTCTCTCTCTTTTAATCTCTCTCTCTCTCTCTCTCTCTCTCTGTGTGTGTGTGTGTGTGTGTGTGTGTGTGTGTGTGTGTGTGTTATCCAGACACATAGAGATCAAATGTTAAATAGGAAGAACAAAGCCCCATCAGAACTGAGATCCAGGAGTCAGGAAACAACAGAGAGGAACTAATGAGATGAGCAAGAGAGCTGCTTCAACTGTGAGCCTGACAACCTGCGCCAGGGTGATGGAGACAGACATTGAGGGGACTCAAAATGCACCAAAGCAGAAATCCAGAACCTTCTGAGAGCTCAACACCAAAGTAGACTTAAAGGACACCCACCATGGTTCAGGGAATTTGGGGAAAGAAGGGGCAGAAAGAATGTAAGAGGGACAGGGTGTGAGGGAATGTCCAGAGTCACTGCTCCACCTCACCACACGTGAATTTCCAGTAGGATTACTGCTTATGAAATTGAGGTAAAAAAATCCAGATAGGTTGAAGTAACATGAAAACATTAACTAAATCATTAGTAAATATTTCCTATCCAATGAAGGACATATCCACTATATTACACACTGGCCTTAACAAAATGTAAAGATATATATTCCCTGCATGATAGAAACTCTTTCAGACACAAAGCAAGAAGTTTCTCTCTAGATATTCATTGGATATATCATTATATGCATTCTGAAAATATTGAAAAGAAAATTCTAGCACAATGCTACTTGCCACCACAGACACAAAAATGTTAAAGAAATGGTGGCACAGGAAATGATCCCTCACTGAACAAAAATAATGCAACATTATCAAATAGTGATATGAAACTTTTCAGAATCAGGGGGATTGGATGATTATGGTTACATAACCATACTGTCTCCATCAACTCATTCATGTCCCGATCCTAAAAAAAAATAAAAAGAATCAAATAGTGACTCAAATGTGCAACAGAAAGAGGATCCACAATATGAAGTATTATCTTAATGAATGCTCCACAGCATGAAAGCCTTGCACACAACTGGAAGAAAAGGAGGCCAGTTCTAGCTCACTTCCTTCTACTCAGTGCTGGGTGTCCTAGCCATGCAGAGTCAAAGAGTTGTCAGTAGGAAGCCAAAGGATCCAGGTCTGATTCCCAGGACCCACATAAAGCCACATACAAGGCGGCACATAGGTCTAGAGTTTGTTTGCAGTAGCTGGAGAGCCTGGTGTGCTCGCTCTCTCTCTCTCTCTCTGCCTCTTTCTCTGTCTGTCTGTCTGTTACTAATGATAAGTAAAAATAAACAAATTTTAAAAAAAAGAATTATCAGTAAGGATTTCAAAGGAATATACAAAATGTTTCCACATAAAACCATATATATATATATATATATATATATATATATATATATATATATATATATCTGCATATGAACATACACACATATGTAAATGTATACACACATACATTATATGTTGCTTATACATAAATGTGTTTAGTGATCCTAGCAATAGCTGTGAAGCATGGGTACAAATGAGAAGTTATTCACAATAGAAATAAAATCTGTTGAGCTACATAGAAAAATGCCAACAAAACATGTTCACACACACAAGAAAAAACAAAAGACCAAAGTAAAATAAGAAGCCTGCCATGTTTATTTATGAGGAGAAAGACTGTTGATTCTGCTCTTTTTAGTCTGTAAATACAATGAAATATCAACCTACACATTTCATGCAATTCAGCATAATTACATGGGAATTGAGAGGATGGTAATTACAGCATTATGGAAAGGTCAAGCATCAGGGCAAAACCAGGGAACTGGAGAAGAATTTAGACTTGATAGGAATTCACTAATGGGGATACAGTGACTGAGGCCTATACTCCCAGTGTTCTGGTGGTTGAGGTAGGAGGATTCCCATGAGTTAGAGGCCAAACTTGGCTACAGAGTGAATTCCAGGTCAGTCTAGGCTACAGTGAGTTTCTGTTAAGATAATTTTAAAATATGCAACAAGAAAGTTCAGGTAACCAAAAGTATTTCATATCTACACACATTCTCTCCATACAGATAAAGAAATAATAAATATATAGGTAGATGATAGATAATAATTGATAGTTACATAGATAGATGATAGATTGATAGATTGATGACATATAGATAGATGATAGATGGATAGATAACAGATAGATGGTAGATACATAGATATATAGATGATAGATAGATGGTACATAGATAGATAGATAGATAGATAGATAGATAGATAGATGATTGATAGATAGATGATAGATAGATAGATAGATAGATAGATAGATAGATAGATGATAGATAGATAGATAGATAGATGGATAGATAAATAGATAGATAGATAGATGATAGATATATTAGTGTATGGATACAGACACAGATTTTTGAGACAAACTAGAGAAGATAAAACAGTACGTGCAAGTGTGAACATTTTATGAATGAGAGATGAGTGAGTATAAGGGAGCCTATTGAGAACTTTGATTATCCGTTTGTGAGAAAGGATACAGTACAACCCTAGAGGTCACACCACTAGGTCCCAGACAGATGAAAGTCTTAATTAAAATGCAAAAATGCATTCTGTCACAAGATAACAGAAAAATATTGATCTAACATCAGTGAATGGAAGTATTTAAGTAATTTCCAAAGCTCATCACACAATTCCAACTAATCAATTGTACATTTTGACTACATAATCGTTAAAACTTCCTTGTTACAAAATACTCCATTGAAAGTCATGATAACAGGCTGGGGGAGATGGTTCAGTGCATAAGACACTTGTCAGGCAAGCATGACTGAGTTCAGATCTCCAGCACCCACCAAAGTGCCAGGCAGGCATGGTGGCCTGTCTGTGATCCCAGTGATCCTCAGTGATCAGGAGATGGAGGTTGGAGGCAGATGGTCCCACAGGGAAGCTGGATACCTGGGATACTCAACTCAGTGAGCTCTGAGTTCAAGTGAAAAACCCCGCCTCAGTAACACAGTGGAAATTGATCATGGCAGACACCTAGCATCAATGCCTGGCCTCCACATGCATGTGCATATGTGTAGGCACTCCTGCATATGTGAACCCACATATAAAGAAAGCATTTATACACATATGCATGCATTCCACACACACATACAAGCATAAAAATGAAAAAAAAAGAATAAAAATGGTAACAAACTGGTATGTTGTGCTTCTCGTGTCCTCGGTCTCATCACTGAGTAACCAATATACTCCTCAAATGTCCAGAACGTTGGTGATGCAACTGTCATCATTTTTGCTGTGGGGAAATTGAAGCATATTCATACAAGTGCTGGCCTCAATCACAGAACTAGTCATATTTAAAGGTGAGCTATACACTGAGAACGTGGACACTCACACATAATTAGTAAAAGTGCAAACCAAAAACACACCATCATGAAGCAACCCAACTGGATGAATAGTCTGTAGAAGACATTAAAATATCAACAAATGAATGAGAGGCTAAAAATTAAACATAGGCTGAAGAGATGGCTTAGTGGTTAAGGCTCTTGCCTATGAAGCCCAAGGACCCATGTTCAATTACCCAGGACCCACACGAACCCAGATGTGCAAGGGGGCGCATGCATCTAGAGTTCGTTTGTAGTGGCTAAAGGCCCTGATGTGCCCTTCCTTCCTTTCTTCCTTCCTTCCTTCCTTCCTCTCTTTCTTCCTTCCTTTCTCTCTCTGTATAATAACTAAATTTAAAAATTAAATATTTGAAAAACAGAAAAGACATGCATTTGTTATGTTAAAAGGGAAACAATGCTAATGTCGATCTGAGCAATCAGCAATTTATGGATTTACCAGTAGAGACCAGAAGTAGGCTGGATGATCCCCACAGAGCACCCTGAGGCACTTCCACACATGAAAATGGAAGGAAAGCAAGGAAAGTACCTGATGAGTTAGGTGTGCCCAGTGGCCTCACGTGGTCAGGAATGCTAGAAAGTCCCCAGTTATAAACTATATGTTTGTTGGCTTCCTCTGTCCTATTAGCCAAGTTTTATTTCTCTTTAGTATTAACATGCACAGAAAAATATCCCAGGCTCAGGTTTGCTTCTGTTTGTAAAATAAACGGTTCTAAGTCACTCATGTGGCTCATGGGCTCAGGGTTCAGGAACCCACAGACCTGGCCACTGTCCTCACTTCCTCTAATGTATGCCATAGGCTATGTGCTATGGCATTGCTGAAAGGCCCACAGAGGCAGAGACTAAGGCACTTCCCATCAGGAATGGAGGAGAATCTCATGTGGATTCAGTGCAGGGGAAGGCAACAGGACTGCAGTCAAGGTGAGAGGTCCAAGGTCCACCACCTCACCTCTACGAGAACACACACTGATGGATGTGGAAGTATGCTTGGACCCACAGAAAGGACTGAGGTCCACCCCATCACCCCTACAAGAACACTCACTGACGAATGTGGAAGTACACGAGGACACACAGAAAGGACTGATGTCCACCCCATCACCTCTACAAGAACACTCACTGACGAATGTGGAAGTACACGAGGACACACAGAAAGGACTGAGGTCCACCAAATCACCTCTACAAGAACACTCACTGACGAATGTGGAAGTACACGAGGACTCACAGAAAGGACTGAGGTCCACCACATCACCCCTACAAGAACACTCACTGACGAATGTGGAAGTACACGAGGACTCACAGAAAGGACTGAGGTCCACCACATCACCCCTACAAGAACACTCACTGACGAATGTGGAAGTACACGAGGACTCACAGAAAGGACTGAGGTCCACCCCATCACCTCTACAAGAACACTCACTGACGAATGTGGAAGTACACGAGGACTCACAGAAAGGACTGAGGTCCACCACATCACCTCTACAAGAACACTCACTGACGAATGTGGAAGTACACGAGGACTCACAGAAAGGACTGAGGTCCACCACATCACCCCTACAAGAACACTCACTGACGAATGTGGAAGTACACAAGGACCCACAGAAAGGACTGAGGTCCACCACATCACCTCTACAAGAACACTCACTGACGAATGTGGAAGTACACGAGGACTCACAGAAAGGACTGAGGTCCACCACATCACCTCTACAAGAACACTCACTGACGAATGTGGAAGTACACGAGGACTCACAGAAAGGACTGAGGTCCACCACATCACCTCTACAAGAACACTCACTGATGAATGTGGAAGTACACGAGGACTCACAGAAAGGACTGAGGTCCACCACATCACCCCTACAAGAACACTCACTGACGAATGTGGAAGTACACAAGGACACACAGAAAGGACTGAGGTCCACCACATCACCCCTACAAGAACACTCACTGATGAATGTGGAAGTACACGAGGACTCACAGAAAGGACTGAGGTCCACCACATCACCTCTACAAGAACACTCACTGACGAATGTGGAAGTACACGAGGACCCACAGAAAGGACTGAGGTCCACCCCATCACCTCTACAAGAACCTCACTGATGAATGTGGAAGTACACGAGGACCCACAGAAAGGACTGAGGTCCAGGACATCACCTCTACAAGAACACTCACTGACAAATGTGGAAGTACACGAGGACCCACAGAAAGGACTGAGGTCCACCACATCACCTACAAGAACACTCACTGACGAATGTGGAAGTACACGAGGACACACAGAAAGGACTGAGGTCCACCACATCACCTCTACAAGAACACTCACAGATGAATGTGGAAGTACACGAGGACCCACAGAAAGGACTGAGGTCCACCCCATCACCTCTACAAGAACACTCACTGACGAATGTGGAAGTACACGAGGACACACAGAAAGGACTGAGGTCCACCACATCACCTCTACAAGAACACTCACTGACAAATGTGGAAGTACACGAGGACTCACAGAAAGGACTGAGGTCCACCCCATCACCTCTACAAGAACACTCACTGACGAATGTGGAAGTACACGAGGACCCACAGAAAGGACTGAGGTCCACCACATCACCCCTACAAGACACTCACTGAAAGGACTGAGGTCCACCACATACACAAGGACCCACAGAAAGGACTGAGGTCCACCCCATCACCTCTACAAGAACACTCACTGACGAATGTGGAAGTACACGAGGACCCACAGAAAGGACTGAGGTCCACCACATCACCCCTACAAGAACACTCACTGACGAATGTGGAAGTACACGAGGACACACAGAAAGGACTGAGGTCCACCCCATCACCTCTACAAGAACACTCACTGACGAATGTGGAAGTACACGAGGACCCACAGAAAGGACTGAGGTCCACCACATCACCTCTACAAGAACACTCACTGACAAATGTGGAAGTACACGAGGACCCACAGAAAGGACTGAGGTCCACCACATCACCTCTACAAGAACACTCACTGACAAATGTGGAAGTACACGAGGACCCACAGAAAGGACTGAGGTCCACCCCATCACCTCTACAAGACACTCACTGACAAATGTGGAAGTACACGAGGACCCACAGAAAGGACTGAGGTCCACCCCATCACCTCTACAAGACACTCACTGACAAATGTGGAAGTACACGAGGACCCACAGAAAGGACTGAGGTCCACCACATCACCTCTACAAGAACACTCACAGATGAATGTGGAAGTACACGAGGACCCACAGAAAGGACTGAGGTCCACCACATCACCCCTACAAGACACTCACTGACGAATGTGGAAGTACACAAGGACCCACAGAAAGGACTGAGGTCCACCACATCACCCCTACAAGAACACTCACTGACGAATGTGGAAGTACACGAGGACCCACAGAAAGGACTGAGGTCCACCACATCACCTCTACAAGAACACTCACTGACAAATGTGGAAGTACACGAGGACCCACAGAAAGGACTGAGGTCCACCCCATCACCTCTACAAGACACTCACTGACAAATGTGGAAGTACACGAGGACCCACAGAAAGGACTGAGGTCCACCCCATCACCTCTACAAGAACACTCACTGACGAATGTGGAAGTACACGAGGACTCACAGAAAGGACTGAGGTCCACCACATCACCTCTACAAGACACTCACTGACGAATGTGGAAGTACACGAGGACTCACAGAAAGGACTGAGGTCCACCACATCACCTCTACAAGAACACTCACTGATGAATGTGGAAGTACACAAGGACACACAGAAAGGACTGAGGTCCACCCCATCACCTCTACAAGAACCTCACTGATGAATGTGGAAGTACACGAGGACCCACAGAAAGGACTGAGGTCCACCACATCACCCCTACAAGAACACTCACTGACGAATGTGGAAGTACACGAGGACTCACAGAAAGGACTGAGGTCCACCACATCACCCCTACAAGAACACTCACTGATGAATGTGGAAGTACACGAGGACCCACAGAAAGGACTGAGGTCCACCACATCACCTCTACAAGAACACTCACTGATGAATGTGGAAGTACACGAGGACTCACAGAAAGGACTGAGGTCCACCACATCACCCCTACAAGAACACTCACTGATGAATGTGGAAGTACACGAGGACTCACAGAAAGGACTGAGGTCCACCACATCACCCCTACAAGAACACTCACTGACGAATGTGGAAGTACACGAGGACTCACAGAAAGGACTGAGGTCCACCACATCACCCCTACAAGAACACTCACTGATGAATGTGGAAGAACACGAGGACTCACAGAAAGGACTGAGGTCCACCACATCACCCCTACAAGAACACTCACTGACGAATGTGGAAGTACACGAGGACCCACAGAAAGGACTGAGGTCCACCACATCACCTCTACAAGAACACTCACTGACGAATGTGGAAGTACACAAGGACTCACAGAAAGGACTGAGGTCCACCCATCACCCCTACAAGAACACTCACTGATGAATGTGGAAGTACACGAGGACCCACAGAAAGGACTGAGGTCCACCCCATCACCTCTACAAGAACACTCACTGACAAATGTGGAAGTACACGAGGACCCACAGAAAGGACTGAGGTCCACCACATCACCCCTACAAGAACACTCACTGATGAATGTGGAAGTACACAAGGACACACAGAAAGGACTGAGGTCCACCCCATCACCTCTACAAGAACACTCACTGATGAATGTGGAAGTACACGAGGACCCACAGAAAGGACTGAGGTCCACCACATCACCCCTACAAGAACACTCACTGATGAATGTGGAAGTACACGAGGACCCACAGAAAGGACTGAGGTCCACCACATCACCTCTACAAGAACACTCACTGACGAATGTGGAAGTACACGAGGACCCACAGAAAGGACTGAGGTCCACCCCATCACCCCTACAAGAACACTCACTGATGAATGTGGAAGTACACGAGGACCCACAGAAAGGACTGAGGTCCACCACATCACCTCTACAAGAACACTCACTGATGAATGTGGAAGTACACGAGGACCCACAGAAAGGACTGAGGTCCACCACATCACCTCTACAAGAACACTCACTGACGAATGTGGAAGTACACGAGGACCCACAGAAAGGACTGAGGTCCACCCCATCACCTCTACAAGAACCTCACTGATGAATGTGGAAGTACACGAGGACCCACAGAAAGGACTGAGGTCCACCACATCACCTCTACAAGAACACTCACTGACGAATGTGGAAGTACGTTTGGCCCCGCAGAAAGGACTGAGGTCCAGGACATCACCTCTACAAGAACACTCACTGACGAATGTGGAAGTACACGAGGACCCACAGAAAGGACTGAGGTCCAGGACATCACCCCTACAAGAACACTCACTGACAAATGTGGAAGTACACGAGGACTCACAGAAAGGACTGAGGTCCACCACATCACCCCTACAAGAACACTCACTGACGAATGTGGAAGTACGTGAGAATTGATCCAGAGGAAAGAGGCTCATCCTTGCTGTTTCCACAGGGGTGTTTCCAGATCATGACACTTCTCTGTGGAGACAGTCACATGTCCCACAGACATTGGTTTAAGAAACTAGTGCAAGAGGAACAGCCTAAATCTATTCGTGTGCATTTGCTGCAGCCTGGGCTCAAGGAGATCTGTTGTCTGTCATGGTGGCTCCCTGGGCCAGGGCAGCTCTAGGTTTGTCAGGGGCCCCTGCCAGACAGGAACAGTAAATTCACAAGAGAAGAAACTTGGGTCTCCAAAGTAACAGAGAAACATGCTAAAGTCCACCTTAATAGAATTCTAAGTTAGAATGTTTAGGCGTCAGCACTGGCAAAATATTTATGGAGTCTAGTCCAAGAATGTCCTTTGTGAGAATGGGACAAACACTGGTCAGACGTTGTGGGAGAACATCTTGTTGCCACCACATTGTTAACACTGGACAAGACCACGTAAAGGACAGTGTGCCCACCCCTCCTGCCCCCACCCCAAAGCACGATCTGAACACATGGGTTAGAACCCTGAGATGTGCACGTAAGACTGGAAGTATGCACAAGAATATTTCTGCAGGATCATTTATATTTATGGAAATATAAAATCCGCCCTCTCCCAGGACTGGAATGTAGGCACACATTTAAGTTCCTTCGTGCAGTGCACTGTTCTGTAGCAGATTACTGGATGACCTGTTTCTGCACTTCATAATTACCAAACTGTTAAGTTTTGAACAAGCTAAAATAAATGTAAGTATTCTAATGCCATTTTCATACTTAAAAATGTTAAATAGGGCTGGAGAGATGGCTTAGCAGTTAAGGCGCCTGCCTCCTAAGCCTAAGAACCTTGGTTCCAATCTCCATCTCCCACATTATCCAGATGCAGTGACGCAAGGGTGCAATGCCACACTTGACCACAAGGGGGCGCATGCATCTGGATTTCATTTGCAGCAGCTGAGAGGCTGCTGGCATGCCCATCTCTATCTGTCTTCCTCTCTCCAAAAAAAGTTAAATAATATACATTGCATATATATACATATAATATGCATACAAATAATATACATGCATATGCACCCTCTGAAGAAATAAAGTTCAAATAAAGGTGTCTATACTGAGCTAGAAATGATTGATTATTAGACATGACACAAAGGAAAGGGCTGTCTGTAAATCGAGCTTGTCCATCACATCAACGTGATGATGGGAACAAGTAAGGAAGAAAGTATTCTGAGGGACAAGGACTGATCGCCACGAGTGACGGAGGACGCAGAGTGAGGAAGGTACTTCCCAGAACTAGTCTAGAGGAAAAGAGCAATGAAAAGTGTAGCCACCCATCACTGTCCCTGCCATGGTCCCTAGCACCTCCTCCAACAATGCTAGCTAGCTCATGTCTACTTCACGAATGGTGCTCAGGAGAGCAAGCTGAGGAGAAGGAAGGTTGGGCAGGAAGTTGGTGTATTTGTTTCTGACTTTTCCCAAAATATAACAAAGCATATGAGTTAATTTTGGGTGAAGCTGTATTGGTAAGAAGCCAGTGGGCTCCCCAGCCATTCTCACTGAGGGCTGGGTGTATTATGTCCATGCTGGCCAAGGAGCTGCTGTCTCTCTCTCTCTCTCTCTCTCTCTCTCTCTCTCTCTCTCTCACACACACACACACACACACACAGAGGAAAAGAAGGGAGTTTGCAGCTCACACCCAGAATGCATGAAGGGAAAACCCTCTATGAACAGTCTAAATAAAAGACAGGAAATAATAAAAGCAGAGAGGAGATCTATTACATGGAAAATGAAGAAACGACAAAAAAGATCAGTGAAACCAGACACTGATTCTAACAGAATATCAGTCAAACCAGGATAAGGAGGAGCTGTGATGAAATATTGTGAATACACTGATGCCGGCAAATTCAACAACTTAGATGAAATGGACCACTTGGTTATCAGATGGAAGCTCACATTAAGTATGTTACCCAAAGAGCTCAATATCTATGAAGAAATTCAGTGTCATCAAAGGCCTTCTGACTGACAAAACCCTGCAAGCCCACACAAACACTTCTATGAGGGAATAATTTTGAAATCATAGTGTGAGTCAAGGAAAATTCTAATAGCAAAACCAGAGAAAGACAGTCAAGAAAAACTATTATCCAACCTCTTTCATAAACATCAATGGAAAATTTTTGAACACATTATCAAATCAAAACCAACATTTTGTTACAAGGGGTGATGATATATCCCAAGTTCACTCCCAAAATTCAAGCCTCGTTGTACATTTGAAAATAAACCAGTGTAATTTATCACATTAACAGACTGAAAGACAATATTACTATTTAAATAGGTGGCACTTAAGAGTAGTTGATTATCCGGGCTGGAGAGATGGCTTAGCGGTTAAGCGCTTGCCCGTGAAGCCTAAGGACCCCGGTTCAAGGCTCGATTCTCCAGGACCCATGTAAGCCAGATGGACAAGGGGGCACATGCATCTGGAGTTCATTTGCAGTGGGTAGAGGCCCTGACATGCCTATTCTCTCTCTCTTTCTACCTGCCTATTTCTGTATCTCTATCTCTATCTCTCTCTCTCAAATAAATAAATAAAATATTTTAAAAAGGAGTAGTTGATTATCCAATATCTATTCCTTGTAAACATTCTTAGAAATGAAAGAGAAGATGGGAATTCTCAATCTGATTTTTAAAATTTGTAGAAAGTATAGAATATTGGTTAATGCCTTAATTTACCCCTTTCCCAAGAATTAGGAGAAAGATAAGGGTACCTGTTGCAGTAGTTACCTTCTTTTTGCTGGGACAGAACACAGCATATATGAGGAAAGAATTTATTTTGGCTTCCAGCTTTTAGGAAAAGTTTCATCATGGTGGTGGGGGTGGGCATGGCAGAGCAGACAGCCAGGAGATGACTTCTTTGCAAGAAGGAAATTTTCTGAGTGACCTCTGACTTAATCTGCCCAGTGGGCTGGATTAATAGAATTTGAGATCTGACTGCCAGTGAAACACATCCTCCATCAAGGCTCCACCTTCCAAAGGTCCCACAACTTTTCCAAATTGTCACCAGCTGAGGACCAGATATTCAAAACTCATAAAACTGGGGGGGATAGTTCATTCAAATTACCACAGCATCCATCCATTTTTGCTGATAAAAATCATCTAAATGATATATAACAAAGTAAACTTGTCTGTTTAAAAACAATTGTGTAGAAAATCTAAGAAATCAAAAAGCTACCAAATCTGACACATTTCAAGAGATAAAAGATTGATAAGAAAAGGTTGTGCTTCTGCCTACTAGAAATGAATATTTAGAAATAAAATTTTAATGCCAATACCATTTGTCCAAATTCTCAAAATATACATCTGGGGGCTGGAGAGATGACTTAGCAGTCATCTTAAGAGCTTTCCTGAAAAGCCTAAGGACCCAGGTTTGGTTCACCAGGACCCACATAAGCCAGATGCACAAGGTGGCACTTATATCTGGAGTTCACTTCCAGTGGCTTACTCTCTCTTTCTCTCGCTCTCCCTCTCAAATAAATAAATAGAATATTTTAAAATACATGCATCTGAGCCGGGCGTGGTGGTGCACGCCTTTAATCCCAGCACTCGGGAGGCAGAGGTAGGAGGATCGCCGTGAGTTCGAGGCCACCCTCAGACTACATAGTTAATTCCAGGTCAGCCTGGGCCAGAGTGAGACCCTACCTCGAAAAACCAAAAAAAAAAATAATAATAATAATAATAAATAAATAAATACATGCATCTGGTGAAAAAAGATGCACATGTACCTGGGCCCTGAGAACTACATAATTTTTCCGAGAAACTTAAACCTGAAATTAAAGAGATGCACTGTGCTTATCAATTAAATAATCAATATTTAATCAATATTGTTATATTATTCCATTCCAAATGGGCCCAGAGATTTAGCATAATCCATGTCAAAATTTCAGCAGCTATTTCTAGTAAAAATTGACATTTTTGTGTCTACAAAATGCAAAAGACATAGACAAATCTACACTGAGAAATAATGAATCAAAAACTAATACGATGAGTTCAAGACTGCTCATCAGAACATGTGGTTATAAGTTGGACAGGTCAAGGGACTGGAAAGAAAATATTGTCAAGAAACATAAAAATGAGATCCACTGCAACCATCAAAATCCAATGATATTCTTCACAGAGATAGGGGAGAAAATCCTAAAATTCCTACAAAAACATAAAACA